>KZ613478.1:852855-867782 GCA_002865625.1 Hyaloscypha hepaticicola
CTTTTTTAGAAAGAAGTTGCTAGTAGGTGAAATCTATTCACCTCCCCGCCGCCCACGTTTCCTGCACACATGCACGTGTGTGATCAGGGGACTAATATAAATTCACTAGTGGCTATCAGAATTTGTGACGCAATACTGACTTTTAATTTACTATAACTCGAGGGACATTTAGAGCCTAATTGCTATTTTGCCTTTTTAAATATTCCCTGATCTAAGGAATAATCTGAAAAGTAGTGGCTCGTCGCTTTACGAATGTTACGTAAGTTGTAGGATTTTAAAAACGTAGCTTCACGAATTCTGACAACTCCTGGTGGTTTAGGCGAGTATTCAAGAATAGAATTCATATTCTTAGTAGCTAGGGCGCGCGTATAAGAATAGAACTTTCATTATCGGCAGTTAAATTGCGCCCATTAGAATAGAACTCATATTATTAGTAGTTAGACCACGCGTACAAGACCGACCGACGATTATTCGATGGAAGTACGCAGAAACTTGAATCCAACTTCCTGCAATAGAAGATGTTATGCTTCCTGGAATAGAAGATAATATGCTTCCTGAAATAGAAGATGATATGATTCCTGATGTATAGTACTGTATATATAAATCTGGTGCGTGTCTTGTTTACCTATACTTATCCAGCAACAGCGCATTCTCCTATCTACTCTTCTCTTGTTATCTGCCATTCAAGCCTATCATGCTTTTTTTCTTCCTGATTCTTTTGCTTGCTGTCAACGCGGCGGTGCTTCCGCGTGGACCTACTGATTGCGAAGATGAATTCGAGGATATCGAAATGTCTGTGTTCAATGATGGACCTAGTGTCGCTGGAGACGCGGGAATTGGAGCCGAGTTCGAGACACCACTGGTCAACTTCCAAAACTCCGCTTGCAGCCTTGACGATACGTTTGCTGCAAAACGCATGCTAGTACAGGGTCGCGCAGGACAAAACTTTGTACTATCAGTAGACACGGGGTCAACAGAACTTGGGGCAGGAAAACTCAACCCTGAATACATTCTGGACGGAAGGAGTATCAAAGTCGGAGATGGAAGCGCTGCGGCGGCTGGTGCAGCAGCTGCAAACGACTTCGTAAGTGATTCGCTACAGACCCATTAACTGACTAACGTTATCAGATGGGTTGGACGCCGTGGAATGAGAACCCTCCAAACCAAATTACGATCCTGAATTACCCGCAATGTAATTCTTGGACTATCACCGGTTTGACTCCAAATACGGACATAGGTAATATCGTCTGGGTGCCACAGGTGACTGCACCTATGCCTCTCGAAGCGCTTTACTTTCTTATGCAAGAGAATGCAAATAACCCAACGACGGGCCGGAACATCCTTAACGGCCAGGCTTCATTTATAACTGGCCAAAACATCCAGCTCGTGACCCAGGCATATTTTCAGTCTGCATCGCTTAAGATCGATGCCAGCACGGTCACTGATGACATGCTTGGCTTCTGTACCTTGGTCTTGTCCTATGCGAAGGCAGCAAATCTCGTGCAAGCTCCGGATGTGAGCCCCAAGCATTGGTTGACTTTCATGCCACGAACGGAATTTAACACGATTTATGCGCAAGTCAGCTCCAAATTCACGATTCCTCTGTTTGACGTGTTTAACACACTTGCATGTTATAAGACTGATGAGAACGAACAAGTCATGTAAGTAGCCCGAGTCGATTTGCTTGCCAACTAACGACTGCAGGCTTGATACCGACTATTGTACGGGGACCACAGCGAGCCCAGTGCCTGGTACAAAATTTGCAGCTCTGCAGTACACTTATAACGGCGAAGGGTTCCCTGATCCCACCATCCCCCAGACGGTCAATATCCAGCAATGGATACAAGACATCGGTCTCGGCAACCCCAGCCCAGACTTGTTGTCAGCTTTTGACAAGAACTACGATAGCTCCATCGGTGGACTGAATACAGCGACTGAAAAGATGTACAATTCTCAGCGCGCTGTACCTTTGTTTGAGTTCCGGGACTTAGACCCCCTTAAGACGACGGACTTCGAGTCTTTCATGGGCACAGTAGACTCATCGATTCAGGCACTGCACCAACAATTCGCCACTCAACCTGCGAGGAAAATCAGATTGAGACGCCAGAGCGACAATGGCAACTGTGTCCTTAGCAACACTTACAACGGGAGTCCAACAACAGCATCCTCACCATCATCCACTGCGATAAGTGCAATTGCTTCAAGTTCAATTTCAGAACCAACAATGGTCGCACGTGACCCCGATTGTGGCCCTAATCTCGGCCAGGCCCCTTGCTCAGCATCCTCGCCATCATCATCCACTGCGATAAGTGCAATTGCTTCAAATTCAATTTCAGAACCAAAAATGGTCGCAGGTGACCCCGATTGTGGCCCTAATCTCGGCCAGGCCCCTTGCCCAATATCTACTTCGCCAAGCACAACTACTTCAACTTCAGTTTCAGCAACAACAGTACAACTTCCAGCCGCAAGCCCATCATGTAATGACGTAGAAGAGTGTGATGAAGACGAAAACGCGGCGAGACCATCGTAAGTCTCTATCTTGGTTCTTATCATCAAGCACTAATCTCCCAATAGCTGTCAGACTGCGGATGATTGCACGGCCGGATGTGCTCAAACGCTCGCCAACAATACCCAAGCTCTCACCGTCGGTTTCGCCTCAACCTGCATCGACCAGGCCTTTTGCACTTGCAGCGTTGCGGCTGCTGAAATCGCTGACGAAATCCTCATCGCCCTGGGTGATGTTGTGTGTGTCGTCTGGAACGAGGCCCTCCAAGGTGCCGCCGCGGCCCTTGCATTTGTTGTACCCTATCTGGGCGAGGTCGCTGAAGGCGTTGATGCAAGCGAATTGTTCGAGGCAGCTGAACAAGTGTTCAAGAAGGGGGCCGAGGATTGTAACCTTGCCTGTCCTGGACATCAGTATACAGCCGTGGACCCTATGGATATCAACTCAATGCTCGGTATTAACGAATGTGGTGATGACGAAGCCACGTCTTCTCCTGGGACTTAGTCGGCCACGTGGAGGGTTGTATTTGGCATTTACAGGTCATTGTCTGTGGCGATTCATGAGTGCTCGGCGTTTGTATTATATTACGTTTCTTAGTCGATTCGTATATTATCTTAACTTAAGATATGATTTCCTAATCGTCTTGTTGTGCGTGAGAACCTTGCATAAGTATCGTGTATAAAAAGTGTACTAGCCCGGTTTGAAGAGACCCTTATTGAATTAAGATCAATCATGTTGAAAATAGTGAGTTTAAACCTAATAACACCACGAAGTGTCGCGTTAAGCTGAATGAATAAGGGACCATGCCGTGACCGGGGTGTTACGGTTCAAGCGGGTATCCTAAACACAGGTATATAGCAGGGCGTTAAAAGCGGGACCACTTGGCACCTATTAAGGACCAAAACAGGCTTCCAAATCACGTTGGTCTAGTAATCCCCTAGAAAACTACTATGTAACTAGAGCTCATTCCGGCAGCACTATTATAGATATCATTTCCCTATATACATTTGTTCACGTGGAACCGAAGCCGTTCCCGGGCATAGACACCATTGCGGTAATAACTAACGGCGTAATCAATGATTCAAATATTACATTTTCAGTAAGTCCGCCTTAAACTCTCACTGCAATTAAATGCTCGTGTTCCGATTGACTCGGCCCAACTGGATAATAAAACGGTTTAAAGAAGACCATTTTTCCTCGTTATAATTAATTACTTTTTAGTTTTATAAAAGATTACTTAAATGCTTACTTGACTTTGTGAATCTTCTTTAAGTTTATATTCACCGTGATTAATAAAAAAGGGTTTTAAGGACAAACTCGCTTAATTAATAATAAGACTATTAAATAATTCCTTTAACTATAAAATTCTTAAACCTTAATATAAGGAATTAATTGTTTTATAAAAAGAAATAATAAGTTTAAAGCTTTAAATAAATTAAAAATTATAATTCTTTACAGTGTAATTATTATAATCTAGTAAAGTGTTTTGATTTTCATTCTCGAGTATATTTACTTGTTCTCGGACTTGTACACGAAGAGAAAATTTTCTTTATAGACGATCCTTGGCCAGTATATTTTCCCAAGAACGCATACTGACAGCCTGGGTGAAGGCTGGTTGCTACCGTAGTAAAGCTCATCGCATATCGGGGGGATTAGAGTAAAACGTTCTTCCTGCCACGTTTAGACTATCGAATGGTCAAAGCCATCTTGGAATATAATTTACTTACAGGTTGAAGTCCAGTTATGGAAGGCTGGAGTAGAATGAACTCCATAGGAGAGATGACCCCTAATCCCCGTAACATCCCTGCGTCAGCTATCCCAAAGCGTCAAGTATCCTTAAGAAGGAAGGCAGGGGTCCAATTTTGCGTCAACTCTTCTTTAAATAGGGGATAGCTATAGCTATAGCTATAGCTATACTAGCTACTTACCCGGAGCCAGCAACGCCCACGAACCCGCAATACCTAGGAGCCAGCAACGCCCAGGAGCTAGCAACGCCAGGAACCCCAATGCCAAGAGCCCCAACGTCAAGAACGGAACGAGGACCCAGGAACAAAACGCCAGGAACGAGGAGTAAAACGCCCAGCAAGCAACAAGCACAATATCCAGGAACGAGGATCCAGGAACAAAACGCTCTGCAAGCAAAACGCCCTTTAACACTTTAAGGCAATAACTTAGGCCTTACTCCTTGTAACATGGCTTATAGTATAGCCTGTAGTATTCCCACTGCACTAGCACTCCCAGAACTCGTGCTCGCCGCTAGTTCTGGGTTGCACATTGTTGCCAGCCAAAACTATGAATATGTTTCTCACGTCGTCGTATTCTTCAACTGTTGCGTCCGTCAATGGCCTACCAAGTATCTCTTGGTCGGAGTCTTCAGAGCTACTTTAAATATATCCGTTTTTTTTTTCCGGTCAACTTCGGTCCCAGCTTATACGTATCTGACTAGAATGATTGCGGAAGGGCAAGGTGTGCAAATTAATACCCCAGTACGGTACTCCCCTATAAATATTTGCAAATATAGGGTCTTGTCTTTGTTGGCATTTTCTTGGAGTGTTATTCAAGTAGAAATCGTTTGTTTCGGAGGACCTTTGCCTTTAAAGCTTATTCTGAGTACCCCGTGCTTAGATTTGACCAGTTTTTGCCCCGTGGTTCGAGGTAGTTCGGGTTGAAATATTATATTATAAAATAATCGCACTTAAAGTATATTACTTTAATATATTATAAGATAATATATATACTTTATTTATACTTTAAGTCCAAATACTCTTAATTATAATATTATAATTAAAAGTACTTTAATTTAAAGTATTAATAAATAATATATATTATTTTATAATATTTAAAGTATAATCTTATAAGTTAATATAATATTTATTCTTATATATTAAAAAAACTTATATATTAAAAAAAAAAAAGTATTTTAATTTAAAGTATCTTTAATTTAATATATACTTTAATATTTCTTATAATTTTTTATAAATTATATTTTATTATTACTTTTAAATACCTTAAATCCCTTTTATTAAAAAAATTGTATTTATATTATTGCCTTTATATTTGATTTATAATATAATAATATTCCTTTATTATAATTTTATTATTAAGTTTATATAATCCTTAATACTTTTAAAAAAGTCTTATTCGAGGTTTAAAGCCTTAATATTACTCAAGAAATCGTTATTAATTATATAATATTATAATAAGCAAAATTTAAATATATTTACTATACGGATTAATACCTTAATTAATAATTTTGGTTTAATGCAAAATAATCTTATATATCTTATAATATTTATATTATAATTTCATTTTAAAACTTTAAGTATAAAGGCTAATAGTGACTAGAGACACCGGGGTACTATAATAAGACGATTCACTTATTATAATAAAACTTAAAGGGAGGGAGACAAATCGGGATGAATTGGTTAAGGAGAGAAGTGCGAAAGTAGTGAAGACGCGGGCTTGTATGCCCGCTCGCTACGCTCACGTGATGCAAACACGTGACCACGTACAGCTACACTTTACAAATCACCAAAATCACACATTTTCAGTACAGTAAGGCTTGCCCCACTATAATACTTCCGTACCTTGCACTAGATCTGTAATGGCACGGGCAATCACATACTTATAAAGGTATATGGAAGTGTGTGCGAGGCTAAAAGGATCGATTCCATAGGCCTAATACGAAGGAAACAAAGAAGATAAAGAAGAAAAAGGAAGTAAAGCTAGTTAAAGGAGAGGAAATAAGCTCACGCAGCCGCGCCGCGAGCTAAGGCCCCTGAACCGTACACGTGACCCGAAATCCAGCCGTCACAATATCCAGCTTAATAATAACTTTAATGCCTAGTACTGGTGACGTAATTGGTCCAGGCACGAAAATTGTATATAAAATCTTATATAGAACGATCTAGAAAATTCTAGAAACCGAGTGGCAATTGTCAATTGTTATAAAGTCTTGTACTCCCCTCAAACCCTTTATAAAACAAAGATGAAAAGAAAAAAAGATATAATATAAAGACTATAATATAAAGGTTACTAGATACTAGTTATATACTATAAGCTTTGGTCCTTGTTTGAAGTCAAGAAATGAGAGTCCCCTTAATGAATGTCTTAAAACGACAGTTTGATCCCAAATAGCACATCCAGATCGGTAATCAGGAGGTAGCCAGAGAATATTCGCTTCACCTTCTGCTATCCAATAATCAGACACACGTAAGGTAGGTAGTAGATTGCCGTCAGGTGAGAAGGCCGCAGACGAGACCCAGTCAGAGTGGCCCTCGAGCGTTTGCAGCGCCGTACCCGTGGCGGCGTCCCAGAGCCGCACCGTCTTATCGTCAGATCTAGAGACGACCTGCTTGCCGTCAGTTGAGAAGGCCATAGACCGGACCCAGTCAGAGTGGCCCTCGAGCGTCTGCAGCGCTGCACTCCAATGCGCTTGTACTCTAGGCTTTCTTTCGATCCAAGGTGGGATATACTCCTCAAACTGTCTCTGAACAATACTCTTCTGTGGTGCAAAGACGAGAGCTGAACAGTATTGTAGTGGTAACTGCTCAATTACAGTTCGGTTGTATAAGGCAAATCGCTTAGCATCATGGAGATATGTATGCAAAGTAAGGCTTTCATTAACTTAAGGACAAGTCAATTAAACTTTAATAAAGTAGTAAATAGACGACTTACTAGAGCGTGAGCCTTTAAGGATAATATTACTTAAATACCTTCTGGTGTCTTCCCCATCCACCCAAGCGCCTCAAGTCAGTGTAATAGATGAGCTTATAGAAACCGGTAAGCTTCCTCGCTATCATGAAGCTGAGAACCACTCCTTTGTAGATATTAGACCTAATTTAAAGTATGTATATTAAACTTCAAGCGGGAGGCATTTCTCAATCCAATTACTCTCAACTTGGTTGGCTTGACTTCTAGGAGTATGCATTTCGCAAATTTCCTTCTTAAATATCTGGAATATTAATTATATATAATTAATACCGTATTATCTGGTTTATAAGACCATGGCCTTCTAATCCGTTCGTTCCATTTTAATTGGTTGGGACCTGGCCTTATAATTAAGGGTGGTCTAATAAAGGTGGGTTTGTACTAAGTGGATATAACTTCAAATCACTAGTTTTCTCATTTTCCATACTTCTCTTAAACCATCACTCTCAACAATCGCTCCACCACCCACCATCGCGTCCAATTATAGCGTATTAGTACTCTATTATCCTCAAGCATACCCCTTAGTATTGTGCCATCTTTTCATGCAAACGCGCCCGTAAAAAAGAGGCAAACCACTATCCAAGCTACTCTCTCTAAAGGCCTTTCCTATACGCGACAACCCCGCCCTGGCCTTGTTCTTAAAGACTCTGATCACATTATCGACACTCTTGGTAGACGACTTCTTGGCGGAGATAATGAGAAGCTTGTACAGGAACTGTTTGCTAGTGTATATATCTCTCAAGTTATCGATAATAAACCTATTGTATTAACTAGTATATAAGACCACTTTAAAGGATAAGACCACCCCTTAATATAAGAACACCCTCCGGTGAATTAATTATAGGACTCATTTAATATAAGACTATAATCCCTTAATAATATTAAATTATATAATTAATCAGTTTATAATATTATTAAATTGCTTTTTAATACTCTCTTTAAAGGCTTTTTAATATATTACTCGTATATATTTTAATTATAAAATAATTAATAAACTTAATATAAAAAAAATAATAAAAGTATATTTTATATATTCTCGTTTTTAAAAATTATATTATTATTAATTTAATTATTAAAATCAATTTCTTTTTTCTTTTTTCTTTTAATATTAAGATTAAAACACTTATTAAAATCGATTTTAAAATCAATTATAATATTATTTTTATTCTTTTATTTAATAATAATTCCTTTTATAATCTCTTTTATTATATATAAAAAATTATTCTTATTATTATTATTCTCGATTATATTAAATATATTATTAATAATAAGATTTAAAAGATCTTATATATTTAAAAAATAATCTTATACTTTTAAAATATTAAATAATTATACTTTTATATTCTTTATAAATCTTTATATATATATATATAATTTAATAAATATAAAATATTTAATAATCTTTAATTAATTATTTATTTAATTTATATAATTTTTTATTCTTCTCGATTTAAAATTCTTTTTATTCCTTAATATATTTCTTAATTAATTTATTAATTAAAATATTAAGAATTTAAAAGTAATTAATATAATTTTTAAAAATAATTAATATAAGAATATTTAATTTTTTAAACAATTTATAAAACTCTTATTAAATCTTCTTTTTTATTTTTCTCTTTATTTATATTCTTTTAAATTCCTTTTTTTTAATTTTTTTTTCTTTTATTTATATATAATTTAAAAGAATTAAATATAAATAATTATAATTTATTATTATAAAAAGAATATTTAAAAGTATATATATATTAATATTTTATTTAATTAAAGAAATTAAATATATTAATTTAAATCTTTTTATTAAATATTATAATTATATTAAAATAATACTTTTTATATTTTATTATATATTAAGAATTACTTTTCTTAAATTTTTTTTTTAAAAAGATTAAAAAAGGATTATATTATAATATTTTATTTATAAATATAATAATTTAAAATATAAATTATTTCTTATTATAATTACTTTTATTTTCTTATAATTAAATTATTTATAAATTCTTTTTTATATATATTTATTTTTTAAAATATTTAAATAATATAAAAGATTAATTTATATTATAAATTTTAAAGAATTTAATTTTATTAATAATAAGAATATTAAAATCTTATAAAATATTAATAATCTATTTTTTTTAATTATTATTATAATAATTAAAATATTTATTATATAATTATATAAATTTTAAATTAAGGGAATTAATATTTAAAAATTAATATTTTAAATTAAGAATATAAATAAATATTAAGAGATTATAAAACACTTTTTTCTTTTTTTTAATTTAATATTATATTTTAATTTTTATAATATTTTTTATTATTATAATTATTATTATTTATTAATTAAATTATATTTAATTATATATAATAAGTTTAAATTTCTTAAATGATTTTTGAGTTTATTTTATATTAATTTTTAAAGAAATTATATATATTTTTTATTAAAATTATAAAAGATAATTTATTTAAAATAAAGTTTTATATATATTATATAAATATAATAAATTATTTATTTATATAAAATCTTATAATTTTTATTTTTTATAATCTTAAAATTAATTTTTTAAAAATAAAAGATTATATAATATAATTTAAAAAAAACTATTTTTTTATTTTATAATCTTTTTTTTATTATAAATTTAATAATAAAGTATTTTATAAATAATTTTAAACTTTTAAATAATTAATCTTTTAAAGAGATATTTATAAATATTATTATTAAAAATCCTTTAAATAATTTAAAAATATTCGATTTTAATTAATTTATATTCACGAGAATATTTATAATATTTAATTAAAAGATAATTAATATTTTTATTATTATTATTTTTATTTAAAAATTATCTTTTTATAATATCTCGATTATTAAATTTATTATTTATAATTTGAAATAAATATATATTAATAAATAATTCTTATATGAATTTCTTATTCTTTTTATTAATAAAATATTATATTTTATATTTAATATTATTAATAATATAATTAAAGTCTTTAAATATAAGATTTAAATAAAATAAATATTAAAAAAATAAAATCACTTATAAGAATTATTTAAATAATAATTTAATTTCTTTTTAAAATCTTAATTAAATATATAATAAAAATAATATTAAAAGGAATTATATTTAAAGACTTTAAAGAAATAAAATCAAGTAATTAATAATATTATATATAAAAAGATAATAATTAAAGAATAAGGAAAAAGGAATAAATTAATAAAAAAAAAATAATAAATTAATTTATTTTAATAATATTAATATATTAATAAATTATTTTAAATTATAAGATTATTTCTTAATAAATTAAAATAATATAAATAAATTATAAGATTATAATCTTATATATTAATTAATATAATAATAAATTTATTAATTAAAATATTTTAAAAGATTAATTTCTTATAAATAATAATAATAATAATAAAAATTATTTATTATTTAAATATTATAAATATACTCGCGAGTATAAATTAATTAAAATCGAGTTTTTTTTAAATAATATAAAGAATTATAAATAATAAATTTTATTAAAGGATTTTTAAATATTTAATAATAAAAAAACTTAAAATTAATTAATAAATATTTTATTAATAAATATATAATAAAAAAAGAATTAAAGAATAAAAGAAAAACTCTTTTTATTTATATTATAAAACTTTTTATATTTACGAAATTAATATAAAAATCAAATTAAATAAAAACTTTAAAAATATTAAAAATAAAGATTTAAAGATTTTATATAAATAAATAATTTATATATAATTTTATTTTAATTAAATTATTATTTATAAAATTAATAAAAAAACTTATTTTAATTTTTAATTTTTAAGTAAATAATATAATAAATTTAAAAAAAGATATATAATCTTTTTATAAATAAGTATAAAAAGAATATAAAAATTATTAAAAGAATTAAAATTAATAATATATAATTAAATATAATATAATTATTATATAATAATAATTATTAAAAGAAAGTTTATTATAAATATTTTATATAATTTTAATATATTAATTATTAAATAAATTAATCTTTAATATTATTTAAATATTTTAAAAAGAAAATATAAATAAAAAAAAACTTATAAATTATTTATTTAAAAGAAAATAAAAGCGATTATAATAAAAGATAATTTATATTTTAAATTATAATATTTATAAATAATATTTTAAAATATAAGTCTTTTTTAATCTTTAAAAATAAATTTAAATTTAATAATATTTATTATAAAATAAAATATAAAAGATATTATTTTAATATTATTATTACTTTTAATAAAAAGATATAAATTAATACTTTTAATCTTTTAAAATAAATAAAGTATTAATATATATATATATATATATATATTTAATTTAATAATAAATCACGATTTTTTATTTTTAATTCTTTTTCTTTATATAAAAATAAAAGAAAAAAAGAATAAAAAGAAAAAAGAATTTAAAAAAGTATAATAATAAAAAGAAAAAGAAAAGAAATTATAATAAGAATTATAAAATCTTTTTATAAAATTATATATTAAATTATAATTATTTAATAAAAAATTTATAATAAATATAAAAATATAATTATTAAATATTTTAAAAATATTAATATTAAACTTTTAATTAATAACTTTTAAAATAATTTTTTAAAAATATAAAATCTTTTAAATTTTATTTTTAATAATTAAAAAAAGAAATTTATAAAAGAGTTTATAAGAATAAATGAGAATTTTATAATTATTAATAATATTAATAATATATTAAAAATAATCTTTTATATATTATAAAAAAGATTATTAAAAGGATTATTATTAAAAAAAAAGATTAAAAAATAATAATAATTAATTTAAAAATTAATTTTAATAAATAATTTAATTTTAATAAAAAAGAAAAAAAGTTTAATTTTAATAATAAAATTAATAATAATACGAATTTTAAAAATGAAAATATATAAAATATATTAATATTATCTTTTTATATTATATTTATTAATTATTTTATAATAAAATTATATATAAATTATTTAAAAATTATAAGAGTTTAATTTAAAAACAGTATTAAAAATTATATTTAATAATATTATAAATTATATAATTTTATATTATTATAAGATTTTTTAATTTAAATTTTATTAATAAATTTTATTATTATAAATTATATTTTAAAAGTATTTTAAATTTATTAAATTTATTATTTTTATTATATTAAAATATTAAAATTAAATATTATTTAAATATTATAATAAATTAAAAATTTAAATAATTTATAAAATTCTTATAAAAATATTTAATATATTAAACTTTATAAAAATAATTAAAATATATTAATATTAATTAAAAATCTTAAATTTTATTTATATATAAAATATATTATAATAAAATATTATTATTTATATAATTAAATTAAAAAAGAATAAATTAAATTCTTTTAATATTATAAAATATATTTATTTTATTAAACTTTTAAATCTTTAATAATTTTAAAATATTTATTATATAAAAATATAAAAGAATAAGAATATATAATATAAAATAAATATATTTTAAAGAATAATTATTAAATATATATAATTATAAAAATAATAAATATTTTTTAATTTTTATTATTTTAAATATTAATAAATAAATTTATATTAATAAAATATTTATAATATTATTTTAAATTATTTTATAAATATTAAATATTAATTATTATATAAAAAGAATATATTATTAATTTTAATATTTAATAAAAATCTTATTTAAAATTAAATAATTATTATCAGTTCTTATCGATTATACTAAACAGTCATTATATTTTTATAAAATGCTCATTATATAAAATAGTAATTGATTCTTAATTATTCTTATAAAAAAGAATAGTTAATACTTTAGTATTAATACTCTTTCCCGAGAGGGAACTAAGTCTAATTTGGACTAGTCACGTAACACGTGCGCGCTGTCACATGACCAGTAATATTTACAGTATATAACCGTTCTAATAATTATATATATAATATTTAAAAGATTTATTTTTTAATAATTTTTTAATAATTAATCTTTTTATATAAATATTATAATTTAATTTTATAATATATATAATTTATTTTATAATAATAATTATATTTAATTAATTATAAATTTTATTTTATTTTTTCTTTTTATTTTTATATAATTTTATTTTAATTTAAAAAATTAATATTTTTATATTAAAAAATAAAAATAATTTATATTAATAATTTTAATATTAAATCCCTTTAAAAATTTAATTTAATTTAATAAAAATAAAATATTTAAAAAATATAATAAAATTAATTAATTTTTATTTTAAAAAAGAAATATTAATTAAATAAATATAAATTTAATTTAAGATTTTTTTAAAAAAAATATAAATATAAATATTATATTTATTTATTATTTAATCTCTTTAATAAATTTAAATTTATTTAAATAATTTTTAATATATAAATTAATATATTTATTTATAAAAAGTTTAATATTCTTTAAAATAAAAAAAAAGATTTTTTTAATTTAAATATAATTTTTATTAATATAATTATAATAATTTTAATAATTTAATTTATTATTATTTATATTTTAATAAATATTTAATTTAAAATTATAAATATTATTATTAAATTATTTAATTAAATTAAATTAATTTTATATTATAAATTTAATTAATAAAATATAAAATAAAATAAAAATTAAATAAAATAATAAAAAGATTTTATTATAATTTTAATAATAATAATAAATATTTAATTTAAATATTATTTTATATATAATTAATAATTTTAAATTCTTTAAATTTATTTTAATATTATATTAAAAAGAGATTAAAATAAAAAATAAAAAATATATTTAATATATAAAAAAATTATAAAAATAAAATTATTAAATAAAAGTTTTATTTCTTTTTTAATAAATAAAAGTTTAATTAAATTTTATTATTAAATTTTTTTTTAATAATTAATATAAATAATTTTATTTTATAAATTAAAAATCTTTTTATTTATTATTAATAAATAAAAATAAAAATAATAAACTTTAAATTAAATAAAATATTAAAAATATTATTAATATTTTAATTATATTAATATTATAATTTTTTATAATTTTTATAAAATTATAAAATTTAAATAAAAGATTATTATTATAAATAAAATATTATTATATAAAATTTATAAGATTTTTAAAATAAAAAATTAAAAGATTAAAATTTTTAATTTATAAAAAAATAAATAAATTAATATTTATAATCTTTTATTAATATTCTTTTATAAAAACATTTATTTTAATTAAATTATTAATAATTTAATTTAATTATAATATATATCACATGTGCGGGACATGCGCCAGGTCACGTGATGCGCTTTGAATCATTTAAGTATAATAAAGTATATTCGCGTATTATAAATATTATAATCTTTTAATTTAATAGATTATAAAATGAGTTTTATTCTTATATATTATATTAATAAATTATTTTTATTTTTATTAAATTAAAAGAATTTAATTTTAAAATTAAAAAAATAAAAGATATAAATTAAAAAAATATAAAATATAATATTACTTTTATTTAAATTAATAATATTATAAAATTAAAATTATTATTTATTTATTAAATAAATAAAAAAGAATTTATTATAAATATATTAATATAATTAATATAATTAATATAATTAATATAATTAATATAATTAATATAATTAATATAATTAATATAATTAATATAATTAATATAATTAA
>KZ613478.1:867882-990076 GCA_002865625.1 Hyaloscypha hepaticicola
ATATAATTAATATAATTAATATAATTAATATAATTAATATAATTAATATAATTAATATAATTAATATAATTAATATAATTAATATAATTAATATATTTAATATAATATAATAAAAAGAAATATTTAAATTATTAAAAATAATATTTAAATACTTTTTTTAATATTTATATAAATAAACTTTTTAAAATATAAATAAATTAATATTTTTATAAAATATTTAAAAGAAATAATAAAATAATATAAAATATATAAAATAATATTAAAATATTAAAAGAAAAATATTAAATATAAAAAAAATTATAATTATAATTTTTAATTTAATTAATAATAAAAATATTAAATTTATATTATTTATAATAAAATATAATTTAAAAAATAATAATTTTTAAAATTTATAAAAAAAATAATTAATAATAAAAGAAAATAATTTAAAAAAATATTAATTTTTTAATTATAAATAAAATTTTAAAAAAATAATTTTATTTAAAATATATTAATATATTATTAATTAAATAAATATTTATTATTAAAAGAAATTTTAATAAAATATTTAAATATTTTAAAATAAAATTAATTATTTAAAATCTTTTATAAATATATAATAAAGATTATTATTAAAACGATTGCATACTGTAAATATTACTGGTCACGTGACAGCGCGCACGTGTCACGTGGCTAGTCCCAATTAGGCTTAATTGCACTCGGAAAAGAATATTAATACTAAAGTATTAATCACTCTTTTTTACACTTAATAATCAAGAATCAAAATCACTATTTTATATAATAAGTATTCTCACGAATATATAATAAGTATTATATATTATTAATAAACTAATAATTATATTAATATATTTATATTTATAAATCTTTTTTATTTTTATAATTATTAAAGATTTTAATATTAAAAATATATATATTAAATTTATATTTAAAGAATATATCTTTTTATTAAAATTAAAAAGTATTTTTATTTAAAATAAATAAATATTTTATATTATTTAAAGTTTTTATAATTAAAATTTATTTTATTAAAATTATTTTCTTAAAATTAATTTTAAATAAAATTTAATTAATCTTTATTCTTTTATTATTTTTAAAATAAAAATTATAATATTTATTTATATTAATAATATTTTATTTATTATATTTTTAATTAAAAAGATTATATAATATTTAAATTAAAATTATTTTAAGGATTTAAAATTAAGAATTTAAAAAAAATATTTAAGATTTTTAAAATTAAAATTAATTATTTTAATTAAAAATAATATTTAAATTTTATTTAAATTTTATTTTTAATTATTTTAAAATAATAAATAAAAAATATAATATAAAATAAAATTTATTTTTTAATTATTTTTAATTTAAATTTATTTATTTAAATAATAATTTAATAAAAGGAATATTTTAAATAATATAATAATATTATATAATAATATTATAATTTAATTAAAAAAAATATAAAAATTAATAATTATATTAAATATTAAATTTAAATTTAAATATATATTTATATTAATATTAATAAAAATAAATTTATAAATTATATAAATTATATTAATTTATTTTTAATTAAAATTAATATAAAAGATAAAGAAATTATAAATATTAATATTTATAAAAATAATTAAAAAATAATTATTTTAATAAAAAACTATTATTAAATAAATTTATAAATATTTTATATATATAATTTTATATAAAATATAATTAATTAAATTATATTTAAATTTATTTAAATACTTTTTAAAATATGAAATATTTTTTTTAAAATTATTAATTATATTATAATTTTTTATTTTATAATAAAAAAATTTACTTTTATAAATAATTATTTTTATATTATATAAAGTATTTTATATTATATAATTTATATTATATAATAATATTATAATTGTATTTAATTAATTATAAATTTTATTTTCTCTTTTTATTTTATTTTTATATTATTTAAAATTATTATATTTATAATAATTATAATATTTTATTTATTTTATAAAATATTTTAAAATAATAAATTAAAGAAAAAAAAAGTATTTATTAATTTATTAATAATATATAATAATTATTATATATTTATAAAAATATTAATTATATAAAATAATAATTAATTAAAGAAAAAATTAATTAAATATAATCGAGATTAATTATAAGAATTTAAATATAATTAATTATATTATTATATAATAATATTACGTGACTAGTACAATTGTAATACAATTATATTAATATTAAAATCACTTTAAAAGTAATTTAAAAATAATATTTTTATTTAATTAAATATTAATTATTTAAAATAATTTAATATAATCTTTTTATTTATTTAATATATTTATATATTTATATATATTCTTTTTATTAAATATAATATAATTGTTTTTAATATATTTATTCTTTTTTTATTAATATATTTAATTATAAAATATTTATATTAAATAATTATATTAAAATATTTAAAGATTTCACTTTTATTATAATATTAATAAAATTTAAATCACTTTTAATTTATTTAATTTTTATAATTTTATATTATTTATAAATTTAATAAAAATATATTATATTAATTATAAATTTTTTTTTATTTAATATTTAATTTAATAAAGTATTTATATAATAATTTCGAATTTATATAAATAATTAATAAAAGATTAATTTATAATATTTTATTAATTATAAATTTAATTAATATTCTTATATTAAAACCGTGAATTATTTTATATAATTTTAATATTAAAATATTCTTAATAATTCATTTATATTTAATAAATAATTAATAAAGAATATTAATATATTTAAAATTATTAATTAATATTAAAATATAATTAATTTATAAAAAGAAGTTTTTATTATTTATAAATAAAATATTTATAAAAATAAAAAAATAATTTTTTTTTAAATTTAATAAAATATAATCTTTTAATAATATTTTTGATTTATTATTAAATATATTTATTAAACTTTTTAATATTATTTTTAATTAATTTAATAATTTAAATAATAATTAATAAAATATATATTCTTTTAATATATTAAATAATATATTAATCTTTAATAATAAAGTTTTAATATATAATATTTTTATTATTAATTATAATAATATTTTTATTATTAATAATTTTAAAATTCTTATATTAATATATTTATATAAAAATATTATTAATATTATTAATATAAATAATTCTTTTATTAAATTTAAAATTATTATTAAAAATAAAATATTAATATTCTTTAATAAAAAATTTAATCTTTTATAATTTTAATTATTCTTTTTTAATAAAAGTATTATTTTTAATAAAGAGTATATTATTAATTTAAAGATTAATAATATTAAAAGATTAATTATTATAAAAAAAATAAGAATTATAAATTAATTATTTTATATTTAATTTATTAATATAATAAAAATAATAAGTTTTAAATTAATAATTTTAAATTTTAAATATATTATATAATAATTTAATAATTTTTAAAATTAAATTATTTATTAAATTTAAATATTTTATAAACTTTTAAAATAAATTAATATAAAAATTATAAATTAATATAATTATTAATTATATATAAGTTTATAAAATATTATAAAAGTATAATTTTATAATTTTAATAATTATAATAATAATATTAAAAATAATTTATTAATTAATTTATTAAATAATTAATAATTATATTAATATAATATATTTAAATTTATTATTATAAATTTAAATCACGAGTCTTGACTTTTTAAATTCCTTTTTAATATTCTTATTCTTGATTTTATTAATAAATTTAAAATTAAAAATATATATTCCTTTTAATATATTAATTTTAAAAGTGATTATAAATATATTCTTTTTAAAAAGATTAATAATTTTAATTTAATAAGAATTTTTATATTAAATATTATTTTAAAGTATAATATATACTAGTTATCACGTGAGAGATCACGTGGTAAGTTTATATATAATTTGAATTATATATTATTAATAAAGTATTTATAAATACTTATATACTTTTATTTATTTAATTAATTATAATTAATTATATTATTATTATATATTTTATTAAATAAATATAAAGCAAACACGTGATTATTATATATATATAATAGATATTCACTTAAATCTTTTAAAGGATTTAAAGATTAATTTTATATTAAATTTATTAATTTTATTAATTTATTATTTATTATTATTTATTTTATAAATTAATTTCTTTTTTCTTTAATAAAAAATAATATAATAAATAATAATATTAAATTATTATTTTAAAAATATTATTTTAATATTTAATTAAATTAATAAAATAAAATAAATTATTAATAAAAATAATAAAAGATTATTAAATTTTATTTTTAATAATAAAGAATTTTAAACTTTTATTAATAATTATAATAATAATAATAATAATTTTATTTTTAATATTTAAATTATAATAATAAAAAATA
This sequence comes from Hyaloscypha hepaticicola, assembly GCA_002865625.1. Lineage (NCBI taxonomy): Eukaryota > Fungi > Ascomycota > Leotiomycetes > Helotiales > Hyaloscyphaceae > Hyaloscypha > Hyaloscypha hepaticicola. Next base: position 872,309 of record KZ613478.1, read on the forward strand.
TTAAAATATTTTTAATTTTTAATATTAATTATTTATAAGAGAAAAGATAAGAAATTAATATAATTAATTATTATATTTTAAATCTTTAATAAAAAAAGAATATTTTATAAAAAGATTTAAAATTAATTACTTTTATTAATAATTCATTTATTAATTTAATCTTTAAATTTAAAGAATATTAAATTAAAATAAAAAAGTTCTTTTATATTTAATTTAATAAATATTAATAATTTTAATAATATTATTATTTTAAAATTATAATATAATAAATCTAAAATAAAATTTAATAAGAAAAAGTTTTATAAGATTTAAACTTTTAATATATATTATAAAAAGAATTTAAATAAATAAAAAACTTTTATTTTTTTATAAGAATAAATCTTTAAAATTTAATTATAAACTTATAATAAATATATTATAAAATAATATTTATAATATTTAAAAGATTATATAAAAGTAAAATCTTTTTTTTTATAAGATTTATTAAAAAAATTTTAAAGTCTTTTTAATTAATATAATTATTATACTTTAAATATATTAATAAAAAGTATTTTAAAGTTTTTAAGAATTTTAATAATTGAATAAAAAATTAATCTTTAAATTATATACTCGAATAATTTCTTTTAAAGTAAATTAAAAATCATATTTTAAAAGAGATTAAATAAAGACTTTTAATATTATTTTAATAAATAAAAAGATTAAAAAGTAATTTATTTTTATATTTTATAAAAAAGAAATAAAGTTTATAAAATATTAAATTAAATAAATTTAATAAATTAAAAACTTTAATAAAAAAAACACTTTTATTTATATAATAATTTATATTCAATTAATTTAATTTAAAATAAGTATTTTTAAAATATTTATTAAATTAAAAAATATAAAAGTAAATTATAATTTTTTTAATAATAAATGAATTTAAAATAAAAGATTTATATTTTTAATTAAATATAATTAAGAATTTATAATCTTTTATAATAATAAATTTAAAATATATTAAATTTAAAATATATTAAATTTAAAATATATTAAATTTAAAATATATTAAATTTAAAATATATTAAATTTATAATTTTAAGATTTTTATTTTAAATAATTATAATAAAATATATTTATTTAAATTTCAATTTTATAATTATAAGAATATTAATACTTATTATTTTATTTTTAATATAAAATTTTATAAAAAGATTATTATATAATATATTAATTATATTAAAAAAAAAAAAAAAATTTATATTTTAATATAATTTAATAATATTAAAATCTTTATTTTAAAAAAGTTTAATAAAGAGTTTAATAATTTATTAAATATTAAATCTTAAATATTATTTATAATAAAAAGTAAATATAATTATTTAAGAAATTAAAAATTATATTTTTATAATAATTTTTTAATATTTATATTATTATATAATTTTAATTATAATAATTTTAATATAATTATATATTAAATTAATACTTTTTATTAAAGAGTTTTAAAAGTATTATTATACTTTTAAGAATTTAATTATAATATATTAAATTATTTTAATTTTAATAAAATATTAAAATTCTTTAATTTAAAAAGTATTAAATATTTAATTAATATAAATGAATTAATTCTTTATAATCTTTTATATAATTTATTAAAAGTTTAATTAAAAGTATTATATTTATATTTATAAAATATAATTTATAAATATTAAATTAAATTTAATATAAGTTTTATTAAAGTCTTTATTTTTTTTATTTTAAAAAAAGATAAAAGTTTTTAATTTTATATTAATTATTATAAATTCAATAAAATTATAATAAAGAATTAATATTCTCTTTTTTTTATTAATAAGACTTTTAATAAATTAATAAAAATAAAAATTTTTATTAAATTTAATTTTAAAGATATTTATTATTATATATATATATATATAATAATTATAAATAAAAGATAATATTTAAAATTTATTATAAATACTTTAAATACTTTATAATACTTTTTAAATTAATAAATATATTAATAATATTTTAAATATATATTAATATAATTTTAATTAATTTATTAAATTATTTTATAATAATATATTTAAATAATATTCTTATATATACACGAAATGAAAATAAATATTATAATTATTATCAGTTCCCACCGGTTATATTAAACAATTATTATATATTCGTGAGAATGCTTATTATATAAAGTGATAATTGATTCTTGATTATTAAATATAAAAAAGAATAATTAATACTTTAGTATTAATATCCTTTCCCGAAGGGCTAAGTCTAATTGGGACTAGTCACGTAACACGTGCGCGCTGTTATATGACCAGTAATATTTATAGTATATAATCGTTCTAATAATTATATTTATTAAATATTTATTAAATTATATAAAAATAATTTATTTTATAAATTAAATAAATATAAGTTTAATATTAAAAAAATCGAGTTTCTTGAGTTTTTTATTAATATAAAAAGTATTTAAATAAACTTTAAATAAATTTATAATATTATTAAATAATTTAAATTAAAATCATTTTATAATATTTAAGTTTTTTTTAAATTTATAAACTTTTATTATAAATTCATTTATTAATATTTATATATAATATTTAAATTTATAAATTTTTTAAAGAATATAAAATAAGATTATAAAACCGATTTATTTTATTAAATAAAAGTAATATAAAAGAGTTTTTAATTCTTAAAAAATATATTTATTTTAATATTTATTTTAATTTATTTTAATTCTTTTAAGAAAATTAAAATAAAAATTAATATATTAAAATTTATAATTATAAGGATTATTTTATAATAATATAAGATTAATAATAATATTAAATAATATTAATATTTAATAATATTTTAATTTTAAAAGTTTATTAAAATTAAATATAATTATAATATTTATAATAAAGAATTTCTTATAATTATAAAAATCTTTAAATATTAATATTATTATTTTAAAAATATTAAATATATAATTGAAATTATTATTAATTATAAAAATCTTTAATATTTTATAAAAATAAAATATTTAAAGAATTATTAAATATATTAAATAATATATTTTATAATTTATAATTTTAAAATTATATATTATAAAAGTATTTTAAATTTTATAAATATATTTAATAAATATCTCGATTATATTAATAATTTTATTAATATAATTTAATTTTTAATCTTTTAAAATAAATTTAAAAAAGCTTTTATTATTATAATTTAAATAATTATATAAATTATTAAAAAATTATCTTTTAAGAATAAGTTTATAATATTTATTATTTTTATTATAATTTAAAGAAATTATTTATTATATAAAAAATAAAAAGATTTTTATTTAAATTATTTATAAAAGAATTAAAATAATAAAATATATTTTAAAGATATTATTTTAAATATTAATATAAAGAAAATATTCTTAATTTTATTATTTAAAAGTATTAAAGATTTTTTTTTTAAAATTTTTAAATTAAATAATTATAAATATTTAATTTTATAAATATAAATATATATAATTATTAAAAGGATTATAATATTAATTTCTTTATTTAAATTATTATTAAATATTATTTAAATAATTTAAAAGAATAATTCTTAATATTTAAATATTATAAAAAAGAAAATTTAAATAATAAATAATTTAAGTTTATTTAAATATAAATTAAAAACTATTATATTAAAGGATTTAATATTATATAAAAAAATTATAAAGTTTTATTATAATAATCTTTTAATAAAATATTATAAAATCGAAAAGATATTTAAAATCTTTAAAAGATTTTAATATTAAAAAAATATAAAAATTAATATTTATATATATTATAAAAAATATAATATTTATTAAAAAATTAAAATTAAATAATATATATTATATAATTATTAAATAATTTATTATAATTTAAAAGACTTTAAAATAAAATCTTTATAAATTTTATTATAAATTTATTATTATATAAAAATTTAATAAAAAGTCTTGATTTTAATATAATTTTTATTATTATTAATTAATGTTTAAAAATAATCAAGTATATTATTTATAATAAAATAATTAATTCTTTAAAGTTTATTAAATTTATATAAAAAAATATAATTTTATTATTTAATATATTTAATAAAATTATTTTTAATTAAAGAATAATATTTATAAATTATTTTTAATTTACTTTTTATTATTATTTAATATATAAATAATATTTAAATATAATATTTTATTTATAAATAAATAAATAAATAAAAAGATAAAATTAAACTTTTAAATATTATTTAAAAAGTTATTATAATCTTTAAAAGAATAATTAAATTAAGAAATTATCTTTTATAAAATTTTAAAAATAAAATTAAAAAAGAAATATTAATTATATATAAAAGATTAAAGATTCTTTTTAAAAAGTGAAAAAAGTTTTAAAAACTTTAAGATTATATATAAAATAATTAAAAGACTTATTATAATAAATATTAATTAATAAAATATTATTTTAAAAGAGTTTAAATTATATTATTAATTAAAAATCTCAAATTAAAATTAAAAAAACTTATATTCAAATTTATAAGTTTATTCAAGATCTTTAAATATATTAATAAATTTATATATAAATTAAAATTCTTGAATTTATATAATAAATTATATTTAATTTTTTATATTTTATTTTTTAAAAAGTATATAATAAAAAAGGAATAAAATCTTAAATTATATTTTATTAAAGAGTTTTTAAAACTTATAAATAATAATAAAGAATAAGAATAAAAAATTAAAATTATTATTAATTATAAATAAAATAATAAATATAAAAAATATTAATATTTAATTAAATAAAGATTTTAATTAAATAATTATAATATATAACTTTTCGCTTTTCTTAATCTTGAAAATTTTAAAGATTTTTTAAAATTATATAATAAAAATTATAATTTAAAATAAATAAGAATTTTATAATATTCTTTTAAAGTATTAAAAAGCTTTAATTTATTAAAATAAAAAGATCGGTTTTTATAAATAAAAAAAGGATTAAATAAATTAAAAAAGGTTTTAAATAATAATTAAAATATTCTTTTTTTAAGTTTTTTTTTCTTATAAGAGTTTTTAAGATTTTATTAAAATTTATAAAATAATCACATTTATATTTTAAAAAAAAAATTATAAAAAAGAATAAAAGAGATTTATTATAAATAATTTAATTATAAGTATTTTAAATAAAAAAAACAATTTTTAATTTAATAATATTATTTCTTATTAAAGAAAAATATTAAACTTTAAATATTAAATAATTTTAAATATTTATAAAATATTAAATAATCTTTTTTAATTTAAGAATAATATAATTTTATAAGAAATATTAATAAAATAAAATTTAAAGAAAATAAAAATAAATTTATAATTATTATATAAACTTTATAATAAATTTAAATTTTTATAATTAATTCTTTAATTATAATAATTATTATATTATTTAAATTTAAAATATTTATTATTAATAATTTTTTAAATTCTTTAAAAATATTAATAATTAATATAATATTTATATTATATATTTTATAATACTTTTATTATAAATTAATTAAAAACTTTAAAAGATAATAAAAACTTATTTTAAAAATATTAATTTATAAATTCAATTCTTTATAAATAATTATTATATAATAAAAAGAATTAATAAATTTATTAATTCTTTTTTATTCTTTTTAAATTTAAAATTAAAGATTATTAATATCTTCTTTATATATTATATAAATTTTTAAATATATATTAAAAAATATCTTTTATTTATTAATTTAATCTTTTTAAATTTAATAAGTTTTTAAAAGAATATATAAGATTTAATATTTTTATATTAATTTTTAAAAAATTCAAGGAAAATTAAGAAATTCAAATAAAAATCTTAAAAGAATTTATTAAAGTATATTTTCTTTTATTTTTAAAATAATACTCGTAATTTTTTAAATTAAATATTTATATATATTATATATTTAAATTAATAATTAAATATTTAAAATATTTAAAATATTAATTAATCTTTAAAAAGATATTTAAAAGATTAATATATTACTTTTAATTAATTTAATAAAATTATAATATTTTAAGAATTTAAAAATTAAATTAAAAATTTAATTAAAAGAAGTTTTAAAAAGAAATAAAAGAAAAAGTTAAAAAGTATAAATATATAAAATATTATATTATTAATTTAAAGAAAAAAGATTATTTTATAAAAAATAATATAGTTTTTAAATAATATAAATAAAGTATTTAAATTAATTATTTACGAATTTATATTAATCTTATTTTAAATATAATATATTATAATAATATTAATTCTTAAAGACTTTTAAAGAATAAATTCATTTTCTTTAAAGTATTTAAAACTTTTATATATTATTTATATATAAATTTTTTCATTTTTTAAAATTATTTAAAATATTTAATATATTAAATAAAAAGAAGTATTAAAGTATAAAATAATACTTTAATATAAAAGAATATAATTCTTAATTAGATTAATAAAAGTATATTATATATAAGTAATATATATAATATTATAATTATTATTTTATTTATTATTAATCACTTTTATATTAATGAATTAATATTAATAATAATTTACGAAAATATAAGTGTAATTTATATATTAATTATTATTATAATTTATATATTCCTTTAATATTAATTAAAAGTTTACTTTAAATAATAAAAATAATTTATTAAAATAAATATAAGAGATTTTAAAAATAAGATTATTAAAAAAGAGAATAATTATAATATATATCAATTATTATATAAGAGATCACGCGATAAGTTTATATATAACTTAAATTATATATTATTAATAAAGTATTTATAAATACTTATATACTTTTATTTATTTAATTAATTATAATTAATTATATTATTATTATATACTTTATTAAATAAGTATAAAGTAAACACGTGATTATTATATATATATAATAAATATTCACTTAAATCTTTTAAGGGATTTAAAGATTAAATCTATTAATTTTATTAATTTATTATTTATTATTATTTATTTTATATAAAAAAATATAATAATATTAAAATTTTTATAAAATTAACTTTTATTATATTTAAAAAAAAAAAAAAAAAAGTATTTATAATAATTATATTCTTTTTACTTTTAATTTTTTAATTATTATATTTTAATTTTAATATTTAATATATTAAAGTATTTTATAAATATTATTATAAAATAATATTAATATATAAGATTTATTATTTATAATTATAAATTTATATAATCCTTTTTAATTATTAAATTAATTAATATTATTTTTATATTAAATTAAAATATTTAAATTAAATATAAGTTTATAAATATTAATTATATTTAAATTATTTTATATATTTAAAATATTATTAATTTATTATTTAATTTATAATTTTTAAATCTTTATTATAATCTTTTTTAAAATTATAAAATATTAAATAATAATAAATAATAAAATATTATATTTAATTATTTAAAATAAAATATTATAAATTAATAAAATAAATATTAATTTATTAAATTTTATAATATTATTAATAATTTAAAAAATTATTTATAATATTATATTTTTATTAATATTTTAAATTTTAATTATAATAATAAAATAAATATATTAAATTAAATTATAATAATATTTTATAATTTTAATTAAATTATAAGTTTTTATAAAAATAATTTTAATTTTAATATTTATAATATTTATATATTAAATAAATTCTTTATTTATAAATTATTTTTTAAAATTTATAATAAATTAATTAAAAAGATTTAAATAAATATTAATTTAATACTTTTATAAAATATTTTAAATATAAATTATATTAATATTTTAAAATTATTAATTAATTTAATATTAAATACTTTTATTAATAATATAAAATATAAGTTTATTAAAAATATAAAAAATATTAATAATAATTAAATAATTAAAATTAATATTATTTTTTAAATTAAATTTAAATTATTTAAATAATTAATTATATTTTTAATAATATTTATAATATTTTATAAAATATTTTAAAATTCTTTTATTAATATTATATTTTATTTATTTAAATATATTTTATAATTTATTTATTAATAAATAATTAAAATAATAATATAATTATTATAATTTAAGATTTATAAAAAAATAAAAATTATAATTAAAGGATTTAATAATAAAACTTTATAATAAAGTATTTTAAAATAAAAAATAATAATTAAAATATTATATTATTAATATATTTCTTTTAAAAATAATAATATAATTAATTAAATTATTAAAATAAACTTTTAATTTATTTATATTCTTTAAATTAAATAAAAATAATATTTTTATAAATATAATATAAAATTTAATTAATTTAATTAAGATTTTTATTTTTATAAAATTAATTAAAATATTATTATTAATATTAAATTATATAATTATTTAATCTTTAATAATTTTATTAATATATTATAATATTTAAAATTAATTATAATTTTATAAAAGTAATAAGAGTTTTATTTAAATATACTTTTTATTATAAAAGTATAAATGTTTTTTATAAATAATTTATTAAATTTTAGTATAAGGTTTTTATTTATTAATTAATAAATAAATAAAAGAGAATTAAAACTATTTATAAAGATTAATATAATTAAAAGACTTTTAATTAATATAAATTAATTAATTTTAATCTCTTTAATATTATTAATATTTATTAATAAAATTATAAAAGTATTAATAATATTATTTAAATTATTTTTATCTTTATTACTTTTATTATTTTTATTTAATTTATTTTTAATTTTAATAATATATTATAAATAAATATTATTAAAACTTTTATTAAAATCACGAGAATTAATATTCTTAAATTAATAAAAGTTTTTAATTTTAAATTAAGTCTTTTCTTTTATTTATTCTTTTAATATATAATTTTAAGAATAATAATTTAATTTTTTATAAATAAAATATAATCTTATAAAATTAATATAATTATAAGATTTAAAAGTATTCTTATAAGTATTTATATAATTATAATAATAATTTTTATTTTAATAATTATATTTAAAGTTTTTTAAATAATATTTTCAATTAATAAAAAAGGTTTTATTATTATATTATTATTCTTTTTTATATATTATTATTAATAATTAAAGTTTATTAATTAATTAATTAAATTCTTTAAAAGAATTTATAATTATATATTAATATATTAATAAACTTTAATAAACGATTATGATTTTATTAAAAAAGAAATTAATATTATAAAAGTTTAATAAAAATTTATATTATAATTTATATAATTTATTAATTAATAATTAAATAAACTTTTATATTAATTTATTTAAATATTTAATTATTAAAAAGTTTAAAATAATTAAATTCCATTTATTAAAGTTTAAATATTAATATTTAAAACTTTTAAAAAACTTTTAAATCTTATTATAAATATTAATATATATATATTTTAATAATTAAATAATATAATAATAATCTTATATTAATCCTTTAAATATTATAAAGAATTCTTTTATAAAGTCTTTTTATAAAAGATTAATTTATTAATATATATTTTTAAAAATAATAAGTTTATAATTAAAATTATTATTAATTTTATTATATTTTAATTATTTTATTAATAAGTTTTATATTTAATATAATTTAAAAAATAAATAATTATTATTATAAAAGAAATAAATTAATTATAATAATAATAAAATAAATAAAATCTTATAAATAATTTATTAAAGATATTTAATTTAAGTTTTAATAAATAATAAAAAAATAAAATAAAATATCTTTTAATTATTTTATTATTTAATTATATTTATAATCTTTTAAAATAAAATAAAATAAAATAATTAATTTTATATTAAATTATAATATTTAAAAAGATATAAATATAAGATTAAATATATTTAATATATTATTTAAAAGTATTTACTTATAAGTAATAAACTCGTTTAAAGAATTAAAGGCCTTTTAATTATTATTTAATAATATTTTTATTTTTAAGTATTTTTAATTTTTAATATTTTTAATATTTATATATATAAAATCAAGTTTATATTTTAAGGAAATATTATAATAATAGTTTATAAATTTATTAAATATTTTTCGTGAAAATTCGAAATTTAAAATAAATTAAAAAAAGATTATAAGAGTTTACTTTTATAAAAAAAGAAAATAAAAGATTAAAATCGATTCGAGAGTATAATTGAAATTATTATAAAGAAAAAGAGTTTTAAAGAAAAAATAATAAATAATTAAATATTAATTAAAATAACTTTATAATAAATTATTAAATACTTTTAATATATTATTATATTTAATAAAAAAGTAATATTTAATTCCTTAAAATATTAAATACTTTTAAGAAATTGATTTTTTATTATTTCCTTCTTTTAATATAAAAAAATAATATTTTATTTTAAGATATTAAATACTTTTAAGGCTTAATTAAATTCTTTTTTAATTTATATATATAAATTAATTAATATCAGTTTATTAATAATATATAATAGTTATTATATATTTGTGAGAATATTAATTATATAAAGTAGTGATTAATTAAAGAAAGAAAAGATTAATAATATTATAATATTATTAATCCTTTCTCGAAAATTAATTAAACTTAATCGGGACTAATTATAAGGGCTTGAGTGCGGTTAGCTACACTGTCACATGACAACGTCACGTGACTAGCGCAACTGCAATGCAATTATACTAATAATATTCTTTATAAGATTTAAAGAAAAGTATTACGAATTTTGATTTATAATTCTCTTAATTTAATAAACTTGATTTAAGAAAAGAATTATATATTAATAATATACGTGATTATAAGAGTTATTTATAATCACGTATATTCGTATATTTAATATATATATTTTTAATACTTATAAATATTTAATTAATTAAAATAAACTTTACTTTAAAGTTTAATTTCTTATTATTTATATACTCTCTTTATTATCCTTTTAATATATACTTTTATTAAAATATTAAAAAATTAAGTTTTTTTTAAAATCTTTAAATTTTTTTATAAAACTCATATAATATAAGGAATATTTTAAAGAGTATAAAATTAATATTACTTTTTTAAAATTGATTATAATCGTGATTAAATTCAGTTTTGAGCGATTGAGCAATGTGGACGTTTAGCCGGTGAACCCTTTAATAAAACACGATTCTTAAATAAGATAAGGAACGAAGTCAAATTTCTCGCAAGATCTCGGAGGTGCAAACCATGTCATTTCTCTATTCCATGACTTGATTGGTGATGAATTAAGCCCCTCTGATTTGTTCGCTTAAAAATGCACGGCTATAGGCAAAGCTTATAGCAGCTAAACGGATACTACCTCTTCTTTTAAATTAAAGCCATTTAAGCGAAAGCAATAATCGAGTTTTCGCAACTATATTCCTTATAGTAGCCTTAAAAGCAGTATTAGTGCAATGCATTAGTGTGCGTCATCTACCCGGGGTTTCAAGGGTGCTCATGCACGTTCTTGGCAAGGTCAAAGATAAGCTTTCATGTAGCCTCTCCTTATCTATGTCTAAAAGGCAGGTGTTAATCCTGGCAAGTCTGGCACCAAGTAAAGCTGTAAAAGCATTGGCTCTTTAGAACATGTGTGAGTACAAGAGGCAGGTGCTCGCGTGACCCCTCTCGGCCCCTTTTACCGATTCGACTTGGTTCGTGGATCGTCCCGTAGAACTACTAACGATGGCGAATCATCGGACACCCTAGCTACTTCTGGAATATCAGATGCAAGAACCTGTTTCTGTGAGTTGAAGAGACTCCTCCCAGTCCACACTGTTCTGCCTCGTCAAGGATGCGGACTGCCAAAAGTTTCGTAAATATGCCCGTCATACTGTTGGTATAAAATGTTGAATATAAATCTATAGCTCTTTAGGGAAGGACAAAACGAACCCCCACCCATGGGCCACGTACGCAAAGAGCGGCGTTAATGGTCTAGTTCTGGCAAGTGTTGTTCAATGAATTTCTATGCTCTCTCTGCTTCCACCCCAAAGGTCCACCCAGTTCACTTTCAGCAGAGAGGCAATATTTTTGCGCTGCGCAAAGCAAGAGATATCATGTCGCTGAAGCAAACACCACTGCCTACGCAGCTTCGGAGGCTTCCAAAGAACAAGTTCTACAGGATCTTAGCACTCATTTTCCTCACCATCTGGATTTGGTGTCTACTCTGGTATTTTGACAGGCAAGAGGGCAAGCACATCAATGGTAGGAAAGGTCCACGTCTTTTTTGGGGATCCAAACCCAACTTATGAGCGCGCACTCGTGCTGCAAAAGGCTCATGCGGAGCGCAATGGCCATCCTATGTTTGTCTGCCGCGAAAAGATACTGTCGGGACTTTGGACGAAACCGGCATTCATTTTATCAGTAATACTGGCAGAGCTTGCCAAACCGGAGAACGGGCGTCTCCAGTGGCTCTTGTGAGTTATTGCAGCAGAACTACGGCTTGAAAGCAGTGCTGATGGACTTCTGTAGCTGGAATGATGCGGATGTTGTACTTATGAACCCTCAAATCTCTCTCGACATATTTATTCCCCCATCTCCTGAATTTGACTATGTGAACCTCCTCGAGACGCATGATAGACATGGCCTGAACAATGGGGTCTTCTTGATCAAGATCAACGATTGGTCTGTCAAACTCCTCACAGCAGTGCTTGCATTTCACCACTTCAGGCCGGTGGTAGAGCTAAAGTATAGCGAGCAATCAGCTTTGGACGAAATGCTCAAAGACGTAGGTCGCAACTTCTTCATTCAGCAATCCCCCAATGCAAGGAACATACTTCTAATTATCACCATAGAAATTGATACGTAGAAACGTCGTCAAAGTACCACAACACTGGTTCAATGCGTATCCCGCGTCTGCCGGAGGAAATGCCATTCCTCGAGCTTCCTGGAAAGAAATTGCTGAGGAGCAAAATTCAGAATGGATATTGCCGGCCGAGCAGAGCGGACTGGAGGATGATATATATATATTCTGGCAGAATCGCACTGCTGAGAGGCTTGCGAAAGGAACCGCACCACCTGTCTTGGAGACAGTTATCCAAACAGAGCTTGCTAGCCTTGCTGAGACTGAGGGTACTAAGTGAGGTTCTTGTCTGCTTAGATGCTTGTTGTGGTTGTCTGTTGGAAAGTCCCCCGTTTGCTAATGAAAGTCACTCGCGGGCCTAGACATATTGATACTTGTTTTTCTGCAATTCTTCTGCACGGTGTTTAGCGTTGGGAAATAAGAAGACGTAGATACGTCCAATAAAAGCTTGTGATGGCAATAACAGATTGTTCTCTACCATATCATCATCGAGACATCTGTATGCTTACTTGACCGTTGGCGGATGCAGCTCAGTACATGTTCACACGAGGAACTTCTGAATTCAGTCTACTTTGCTAAGCCATACATAGTGGTCACGGCATCTCACAATATGGAGAAATTTAAGCTCCTGCTATATATGGGTCGATATTATATCATCCGTAAATCACCACGTATGCCGATATTATCGAAATCACCCAGAGAGGTAATTGCCACACTAACACAAAGTCTATGGAGGTTCAGTCACTTCTGTAAAACAGTATTTACCTGCCGGAGCTTGCTTGGTCTACCGGCAGATCATGAAAAGCCCTCCTTCCCACATAGGCAAGGTGGCCGGGCTCCATTGGCCGCAGGGCACTGTTTCATGCCCCGCCGGACCCCGGTATCTATCTGCTCCGATTCACCCCCCTGACTAATAAATCGGTTTGTTAGCCAATGGATTTAGTTTGGCTATAACACTTAAGGGCCTTAATAGGAGGCTCTCACTTCTCCACTAACTTCCTCACCCGTTTACTCTCAACTCCCGAAATCAAGGTAGTTACAATTACACCTCCACCGCTTCCCTCCCTCCTAACAGGCCTCATTAAGTCCCTACCCCTCTTCTAGACCGTAGCCTCTACCCCCCTAGTGAATTCCTTATCAGCTGCTAGAAGTTTACCAGGATGAGAACGGATCGCTAGCAGTGCGACGTAAGCCCTAAACAGCCCATTTAATACCCCCCTTTTTAGCGACCGATACCCCTTAAACAAATTAAAGCCTAAATTTATCCCACATTTAGTGAAACCAGGTCTTTATTGATCAAATACGATTTATTGACCAAGAAGCATGGATTTTGGTGAAACTGCGTGTGGTGTTGACCAATACACCGCTTGGTGGCTGAATCGGAGCATATCCGCCAGCTTAGTGCCAATAGGTGAGCATTCGAATGATGTGCTTTTGCACATGCTTCGGCAATCTTCTTATAACGGTATGTCGCCGAGAGCAGAAAGGTCGCGGCCGGTTGCTAGCTACCCACTATCTATCCGGTATCTCGGTGTGGAGTGATTTGGCAAGACGCTGCTCTTGCACAAGTTTCTGCAATCTTCTTATAACGGAATGTCGTTCAGACTAGAGGGTTAGCAGCCAGTTAGGGTGACCTAGCTACCCACTATCGATCCGATGTCTAAGTACTATGGAGTGAGCTTCCAAAAAGGTTGCTCTTGCATAAGCTTGGGCAATCTTCTGATAACGGCATGTCCTTGAGAGGAGACGAGTTGCGGCCGGCGTGATGTAGTTTAAAATCAATGAGCTGTTTCTCACCCCTGCTTTTTCACCCGATTAAGGAATTGATCTCGTGCGAAGATAACTGATGGATGTCGGATAAGGTTTCTATCTCCACGGCCTGCAGAAACTTTGAAAAGCCTGTGCTGTAGTCTCCCAGACAGAAGTTAACGATCCTAGTCCCCACGTTTCTATCTCTTCTTTCCCTCTCATGATTATATATGCGTAGTGGTGCTTCGTCCTGGCACAGTGGCGCGTCTATAAGCTCAGATATTATACTTTGCGTATACATTAGTTGTGTTGAGATGTACTCAGTATCTTTTAATGAGACGAAATGGCGGAAGGTCGCTGCCTACCACTACATACGCAATATCACCAGGCGGCGTGTCCTTGTAGCCCTATACTTTGTACTGTGCCTCTCCTTTTGGCAGGTAATGAAAAGATCTTTTTCTGAAGAGCGTGAAGTTCTACTCAAAGAGCTTAATCCTGGGGGGTCCGGTAGTGCCTTAGGCCGTCCTCGAAGATGTGTAGCCGTCAGCGAAGACCCTCTAGCGGCCCTCGAATCTCGTCCATGGTACTCTCATGTGTTCGGCAACCACGTCAAGCACCAACAAACGGAGACACGGACTGACCAAGGCTCATCCGAAGAAGAGGAGAACAAGTCAGAATTGATCTTGGATCGAGAGCTCACGAACGAGATGCGCGAAGATGGAACGTGGAAGCAGAAGAAAATAGTGGAAGGTCTGATGGTTAGTCCGCAGAGTCGTCGGTCATTCCAATCGTGGGAGCAGAATCAAGTCAAACACGAGATGCAACAACAAGAGCTTAGTCAGGTCACGATGGACAGCACAAAAGAAAAGACTTCAGAATCTTCAGCATTACGAACGACATTCCCCGAGTATTCTGAGTTTGTGGCTCTAAACTCAATGGTAGACACTCTTCCAGATGTCATATATATTCCATTCGAAGCTGCTACCACCGATGTGACGTTAACAGGCTGGGAAGACGAATGGTTTAGTAAAGCAGAGTATAATGTGGAGCAATGGGGTAATCTGTCGGAGCCTAAGATCGATTTTGTTTATTTGTGTAAGTCAATATTTTAGTACGTGTATACTCGGTGCTGATAGCAATAGGGGTTAATGGCTCCGATAAGGCTTTCACTGATACCATGTATCCGTATGAATTTAACTCCACCCTCAATGATCCAGAAGGAAAGTGGCTTCAGTCACATCGCATGAACAGGTATCGAGATTGGGATGAGCTTCGATTTTCAATTAGGACCGTGGAGAAATATGCACAGAATATCCGAAACAAAATCCAGATACTTGTAAATAGTGTCGGTACTGAAGGTATCGCGAACACAGCTTCTCCTGAAACCCCCGCTGAGATTACTGGGAGACAAACCCCTCTGTGGTTGAACAATAACGGGAGCACTAACGATATCGTTCAAATTATACCCCATGAAGATTTCTTCGACGAGTCTGCACAAGCCTGTCTCCCAACTTTCAATTCACTTACCATCGAGAATCAAATCTTCAACACCAAATCTACGGTCGATCGGGTATGTGAGAACTCTTGCAGTGTCTAAGGAACGTGCTAACATATACCTCAGTTCTTTGCACTTTCAGATGATATGTTGCTTGGCAAGCCCCATGCTGCATCGGATCTGTATTCTCCGCTCTTTGGACCCACGATGGGATTCAAGAACAAAGGTTACAATACGCGAAAAGCTCCAACCGAGACAGACGCTTATCTATTTGGAGAGAGGCCTTATCACATATACACCTCATGGTTACTGAATCGTCGCTTTGGAGAGCGGCATCGGGATGTTCAGGTCCATTTCGGTCATTCAATGGGACGTAGCGTCACTCGCGAAGCCATCCAGTCATTTCCGCGGCCCGCATTGCAAAGTGCATGTCAGCGCTTCCGAGGCCAAGCTGGTTTTCAACTCTCCTCCTGGTTTGCAACATTCCACTACACTATCGAGCGCCACCGAGAAGTACTTTTATGGAGCTACATTACGCAACGCTCAGATACTAATCAAGATGGTTATCTTGGTTGGAACGAAAGACAAGCTGTTATAGCGGATTTAGAGGAAGGACTGTCTAACGAAGGCAACACCACCTTTCGCACCCGGCAGTTCTACCAAGTAGCCAAGTCATTGGAAGCTGTAGGATTGGAGGCACCAAAGGTCAACATAGACATTTTATGGACATCACTGGATGGTCCTTCTGCCATTCGACGCATTAAATGTCATAACTTCAACGTCGACGATTGCATGGGTCCAGGATTCTCTAGCGAATCATCCGACAAATACTATACCAATCCTATCTTTTCAATCGCGGCCATTTTTGAGCGCGTCACCCAGCAAAAACCAGAGTGCGGGGATTGTCTGTTGAAACTCATCCTGAACAGAGTCGAGAAGGGGCTGGAACCTCTTCTTCCGCATACAGACTCGCAGGTAGGAGCACGGGCAACTGTTATCAAAGCGTTGGTGAGGTACCAATACACAATTGTGGAGCCTGATGCGCTGTTCCTTATGGTCACGGACGCAGAACAGGTTGAGCATGTTCTGACGAAGAGGTTGCTATACGACAAGCGAGAGGTGGGTCAATTGTGCTTGAACGATGATATCGCGACAGATGAGGTTTATTTCGTTGAGAGACTGAGGCAGAAAATCCATTTCTTATTTCAAGGTCTGGTGCCAGAGCAGAGTCAATTCGAGCGGAAGACGTAGTTACACTTGGTGTCTTTTTTGTGTTCGGCGACTGTTGAGTAACGCATTAGATGAAAGTGTAAAGGATAGGCGACGGGTTGGGAGCTATAAGCTTGCCATAAGGTGGAGGTTGGAGATGAGTGCCATCTTGGTGTTTGTTTATAATGGGTAGTCTTATTCTGGGGCAAATGCCTAATATGTAAGGCATCAACCACACAGATTTGGCTAATCAAACCCCTGTCCCAGTCACTTTAAGAAGCGGGTCCTACCCCCGCATCGCTTTTAATTCATGTTTACACTATGCATTTCAACGCGACAAGTTTAATAGTTAAATAGTTAATTCTTTTAAGCCTTAGCCTTGCGATTAAAATGGTACTTTTAAATTTTTAAAATATTGTGGTTGTGTTATGCGATCAATTACACTTTACGCTTAATAATCTAATTTTTCCCAAGTTATTTTACTAGGCCTTAAAAGCGGCGAAAGGTAGGCTTGGTGGGGGTGCCTTAGAATTTTTGGTTGCGCGGAAATAATGCCTTATATGTTAGGCATTTATCCCCAAAATAAGACTACCCCTTTTGATGTGGTTGTGGCCTCTGTTGTAATAACAGAAAGCTGTGCAGTGCATCCATGACCGGCAAGATGAGTAGCAAAGCCACTATTCGCGATAATGCGGTCAGCTTCATTCATAAAGCAGTTAGTATGTAGGTTATAGACGTGCCCAAGTGATTGATGGCTATGATTTTGACTTCCGGCCCTTGAACGGTTGCTAAGGCGGAATCTGTAGAGTCGGGACTCGGGGTGAATGGACCCCGGTTGTTGTCTTTGCGATGGAACGGTTCACCGGCCAACGCCCAAACCACTCAAACGCCCAAAATGACCAAGATTCGAATAGCCACCAAAACCGAACAAAATGAAGGAAATGAGTTTATATTCGTGATCTACGCCCTCAGATTAGTTATTGCATGAGGCGGGGTCTTTCTAATCACTTTTTTCGGTTGAGAGTTTGAGCGGTGTGGGTGGTGATAAGGAAGCATATGATTGAGACGAGTGCGGGGTTTATTGAAGCACGGCGGCACAGCCCTCAGAAACTTTATGTGCGATGATACTCGGTACCACGAACCCGTTAACAAAGTCAGCCCTCACATTCTACAGTATTAAACACTGCAGCGTTATCGCCCTCAAAATTGCCGGGGATTGCGGACCGGCACATTCCCCGCAAACTCCCGCAATACAGCGTCTCCGTAACACATGGTAGAGGGGTCAACTTTACGGGCCGAGTAACGATTTTGAAACAACCGCCGAGTGTGAAAAAGCAATGTTCTTACAAACCACATAAGGTCTACGATTGGAAAGATTCACAACATCGACCAAAACATCATCATCCTCACGTTCCCGTTTTTAGACTGCTGCAACTAGTCTCGTGCGCAAGGACAGAAAAACGAAACGAAAACTAACTTCTGTAGGGTAGAATCCAGTTGAGTTACTATTCAATATCTCTGAGAAAAAATTGACATTCTAACGAATTGGGTAGGCTTCATCTGTTGGAACCAATGGCGGCCACATCCATTGAAAAAGTAGATGTTCACCACCATTTCGTCCCTGATATCTATGTGAAAGGTACGACGCCTCTTGCTATCAGGGCTATGTAGCATTGCTGAGGTTTTCTTGATTAAGCTCTCGAGGCCGCTGGGGGCGACCCTTCAGGTTTTCCTACACCAAAATGGTCTGCAGACGCGACCTTGGAGTTGATGGGAAAGACGGGTTCCAGCACTGCCATTCTGTCTTTGACATCTCCAGGTGTCCCGATTGCGCCTCCCCAGGAACAGGCAGAGCTCGCACGAGGTGCGAATGAGTATGCTGCCAAGCTCCGAGACGGAAATGCGAGATTCGGCTTTTTTGCTGCGCTTCCTTCGCTTCTCGATACAAAGGCTGCTCTCGAGGAGATGACTTACGCCTTGGATGTGCTCAAAGCTGATGGTGTCACCCTATTCACACGATATGGAGAAGACAACTACTACCTCGGTCACAAGGCATTCCGTCCCATATGGGAGGAGCTGAACCGCCGCAAAGCGGTAGTATTCATCCACCCCACCAGTCCACGCGATACCGGGTTGGTAAACGCTTACATGCCACAACCCATCATCGACTATCCTCATGAGACAGCACGTACCGCATTCGATATGATTTGCAATAACACGAAGCGCGACTTTCCAGACTGTAAAATCATCCTCTCACACGCTGGTGGAACGCTCCCTATCCTCCTCGCGCGCGCCTCAAACGGTATAGCAATGATGAGTCGAGGCGCCAAATCTGCAGAATCCATCCTCGAAGACGCCAGGAGCTTCTACTTTGATCTGGCTCTGAGTAGTTCCAGCAACGTCCTGGACACTCTCCTCCGACACTTCCCTCACGACCACATCTTGTTTGGGAGTGACTTCCCTTATGCACCCGCGATCGCAGGCGAGATGTTTGCGAAGCAGCTGGACGAGTACGAGCTGACTGAGCAGACGAGGAGACAAATCTATCACGAAAATGCACGCGGATTATTTCCAAGACTTTTTGGCGATAATGCTAAAGCAGAGTCAAAATAAGACGTCGTTTGAACTTGTTGCAGTTGCAGAGCGGAGAAGATAGTTTTGCTGGAAGATGTCCCCTTTCTATTTACATGTATCCAAGTATCTCATAGACTCTCGAAAAACTATCCTGCTATGATTATTTGGAGGCGTTATTGACCACGTGTGTTGAATCTAGATGTCTTAAGCTCTTGGTAGTGACACGATTTGTACATATGCGAACACTGAATGCTTAAAATAAAACTAGCTGAGATGGAAAAGCTTTTGAACAGCTTTTCCAGATTTTAATTGCCCTACATTTTGAGCACTGAAGTCGAAGTCACGGATATCTTGTGAGCCTGTTTCTTGTTCTAGCCAAAGTGTGCAGTTGTATTGAACTCCGAGTTAGATATGTCAATAAACCTATTGAACGCAACTCATCCAACTATTCTTCCGATATTATACTCTACAGCTAAGTCCTTCCCCTCTTCAAGAACGAAACGGCCAGAACCGACGAAGAGATTCTCTTCAAGACCTTTGAGCTTGGGGGTCCCGGTCTAAGGAATTTAGATTTTAAACAAAAAAAAAGGTGGGAATTGGACCCGAACCTGGAACTTGAAATGGGCGTCTACATATATGATCAGCTATCTTAACCTGCTTAAAACGTGTTCCATAGAATAGACATTTACTTACACACGTCGCCAAACGAGGTTGACTTGGCGTCTTTATGAGCCATAAAGATGTTCTTTATCTCATCTGTCATGCGCAACAATGCATCATATGAAAGATGTATCATCTAGATCCTTCCGTTAGCTCACAGGTACCTCTGATATGAGGTTGAGGCTTCGTACCGCGTCATCTTTGTTTCTGCAGCAATATCAAGTTCAGCAGCGATATTTTGTAAAGTAGCATTGTCAATGGGATCTTACCGCCAGATCGATTCGACAGAAAGCCGTGTGAAATCTTGGGATGAGGGCAATCGGCTCATATCAAGGCCATGGATGCATTCTGCGTCAACCAGTCCTGATAGAAGACCGCCTTCAACACTCTTCAAATTACCACCTGTGAATGGCTGTACCATCAGAGTCAGCAAGACCTTCTATTTGTGGAAGGTAGGTAAACTTACAACGCCGGTTATGAACTCGCCACTCCCTGCCTGGCCTATCCAGTTGGTTAGTTCGGAGACTAGGTAGTCTTATTTCATACGTGCCAATTCTCCAAGGCGTGCCCAGCGTGAGCTAAATGGATCATAAGTTTTCTGTCACAATCACGTGAGGGACAAAGCTCACCTTCACTGTCAGTACTGGCTCGAAGGACGGATTCGACATGTTGGGTCTTGTGATGATGAGGTCCAGGTCGAGGTGAGTCTAGATGGGCGGTCAATTCGACGTGTGATTGTTACCGGTGTCAAGTTTCGGTGTGTGTGCTGTACACAGCGGGGTAGCGCGGGGGGTCCCAACTAGTCCCCCACATTCCTGGATTCCGGTGTACACCCGCGGGGGATTGACCCGAGCAATACCTCGTTAATGGTGAGAGCTGATTCTAGCGAGGCCTACCACGAGCAGGATGCGAGGCTTGCTTTTTGGGTGATGATTCTCCAGGAAAATCGTGGAGGATGGGTCATGTGAAACTCTTGCAGATACAGTTATTCGGCTGGGTGGGCCGGTAATTCTCAAGATATTCCTACCGGTAGTTTTCTTTCTCTAGATGAAAACCGATGTGTTTCATCAGTCCCGATCTGCCTTCGAAAGATTGAGCCAAGATATATTCTTTTCAAAAAAGGGGGGGAAAAAGAAGAAGAAAAGACGGGATTCTTTCATCAAACTATTAGAATCATTAATTGAGCGTTCTTTTTCACATGCCTTCGGCAAAGAAGTGGCTTTCACGTTGAATTCAAGTTGGCTTGTCTTCTAGCTGGCCCTTGGGTGAAAACAAGTATCGGACGAGAATAAAAATTATGAATTGGAGCAATCTCTAATATTATGAAAGAGCGCACAACGCAGCAGCGCATCTAACTTCAAACTGGTCAAATACCAAACCAGAACCCCAGACTAAACGGCCTCCACCGCTGTGATCAAAACCTCCCCTAAGTTCAAATTTTTGGCTTCTTTTCCCCGTCAAGCTTTTTCGTCCTTGCTCTCCTTAGTCAGGTTTTCTTGAATCTCAAGAACGATCTCTACTTGATTCGTCATGCGCTCAGGGACATCTTGAAGGAACAGTGTTGAAATGAAACAAGCGCCTGACACAGCAGTTATGCAATACCAGACGTACTTGTAACACTCTGCGCTAGCCTGTGCATTCAAGGCCAATATTTGATCTAAAGCTTGAGGTGGAATCGCTGGAATTCCCCCGAGCGCACTTGGGGACTGCAGGACTACTTCGATGATTTCGGGGATGACAGGCTGTGGGAAGCCAGCTTCAATGAGAAATGGCACGATCGCTGCAGGTATTATGACGGCGGCTTTGTTGTTATAAACCGTTTGGAATATCGTTAAGCCTAAGATTCCACCGATGACACGAACAACTGAGAGGATCAGATTGGAAGTGCCGAGTAGCTGGGGTGGGACGACCAGGGCAATCCCTCCGACAGGCACAACTGTATTGGCGGCTGTAAGGAGTCCAAGACATACTAGCATGCCCGTGAAGAAATTCTGGTTGTGTGGGGTGGCCCTCTGAGTGAATATTAGCAAGCAATCAAAGTACTCTGAAGTATTCCATATGGAACAGATGAGGTTTCTTACGCTTAGAAGTCCAGCTATCAAAGTCGTTAATCCATTTGTAACCATTATCGGGACATGGAAGCGCTTAAGCTTCGTGACAACGATGCCAATTGCCAGAAATCCAATGCATAGCATACCGCCGAACCAGCCAAAGATGTGTGCGACATGGAGTGGTTCAATCGTGTATAGCGAGCGAATTTCGTTTGGAACAAATTCAGAGAGTCCGTAAAGAAGCATGCCGTCCACAAACCCAAGAGCAAGTAGTATGGGAAAGTTGCGAGATTCGAAGAAAGCATGGTTCAGAATTCCATCTGATCTAGCCTTCCATTCTAACGACAGATTATGAAGTCAGTGGCTGGGGTGGGAATGCGTTCTTGTTTCATGTTCAGGAAGAACGAACCGTATAAACCAAAGATAACGCACACCACAGGCCCAACAACAAGCATTGCGATAACTTGAGAGCTTTTCCAGGGATAAATTGATCCTGCCCAAACGAGCGGCAATAGGGTTATCACAAATCCAGTTGTAAGGATTCCAATACCGACAAAATCAATAGACTTCCATAGCTCCTTCGGATCCTGTTCGCGCTGCCAGCGAGTTGGCGGAGGATTATACGATACCAAAATGCCAATAGCAGCGATGCCAAAGAGTATCGCCTGAATATAGAAACCCCAGCGCCATCCATTGATACCGCCAATTTGATGCTCGATACAAGCAGCGACTAAAACCCCTCCAAGTAAGGTTATATTCGTGGTATGGGGAAAGCTGATGAACTCACACACAAAGGGACCGGCGACAGCACCTAACAGACCGTTGAAAGTTGCCATAATTGCGAAAACCATTGGCCTGTACTTTGCTGGAACTACTTCCATCCCCGCTGGTATGGCAACAATGGCCAACGAGCTTCCGAGTCCACCAATTGCCTGACCGCCAATGATGATGTTCAAATTCTTGGCCTTTCCGGCAACAACTGCACCTACAAGGGCAATGATAGGGCCTATTACAAGAAACCACTTCTTTCCGTATCGATCTGAAGTAGGTCCAACCATATTCGGAATGCTGACTGCTGCAACAAGTCCAGCGTCAGCAATCCATACTGCGTTCTTGGCTCCAGCCGGGAATGTTTCGACCATGTTGGAGATGGCAAAATTGGGCCCAGTGATTGCAAATGTTGAAACGCCGAAAAGTACAGCCAGCGAAAATACTGCAACTCCAGTTCGCCAGGACATATGATAAGGTTGATACTCCTCGTCGGACAAGGAGAGCTCAGGGAGAGTGTCATTTTTCTGGGTCTGGTCAATTTCCTCCACCATTGTAGGTGTTTCCTTGCCCGTGTCGCTCATGATGACTTCCGTGAAACGTATTCAGTGGAAAGTAAGTCTGCGCAGGACTGGTCGAAGCTGTGCAAAAAAACCAAGTCGAAAGTATGAGTACTTCCGGGCTTCGGGGGAGGATCTTATGGATGAAGCTTAGCAGGAAGTGCACTAGTGGCCGCTCCTGTCTAATTCGCTTCCCTGTATTTGTTGAAGACTACATGTAAATGAAAAGTGGCACTTCGCATGAGACATTCGGGACACCGGGGAACCGGTACGGGGGCTTACAGCGCCGCCTGAGTCAAGTTCGCAACCATTCCAACGGGGCTTGCCCAGAGTCCAATGGCTGTTCATCAGTCCTTCGGGCTTCATTATTCCTTATTCTCGGCAATGGGTTACGGGATTCATAAAGAGGGAAGCCCAGGCTCTGAAATCACTTTACGCGAGGACATCCTGTACTCGTAGGCATTTCCGCACCCGGTTCGGGCCAGCTCGCGCTGTAACACAAGTCGGCCCAGCACTGCGAAAAAATACCAACGAGTAGGACGCATTCGAAGATATCACAACCGGTAATTCATGGAGAAGTAATACGAAACGAAACTAGCCGCAGATTCTATCACAAGTTCTCATTCATTCAATTGCGGCGGCGGAAATTCCAATAGAGGAAGCCCAGTGAGCTATTCATACCATTGCAAAGCAAACACCACAACTCAATAAAGCTAATTCTATGTCTTGACTACGCCATTCGTATTCCATTTCTTCAGATCCCGAGCATCCACCCAGTTGCCATGAAGGCCTGCTCTTAGACGGACAGGGAGCTTGATTTCCGCCACCGGCTTCTCCCAATCTTGCGTGTCCAAAATAACAATATCGCTCGTCATTGTCTCGTATCGATTAACTAAAGCCATCACAAAACCATCGCCTTCCGGGGCGTTCTCTGAGCGAGGCACGAAAATTGGCTCCTGCACCATGGACTTTGGACCCACGAAGAACTTCTTGATGGTTTCAGATTCGAGGTTCAAATGGCCCAAGGCGTTGTAAAGTGGATATCCGCCACCCATTACTGGTGCGATAGCTGGAAAATTGGTCCCGAGTTTGGGGTCCATCACATTCATAAAGATGTGCTTATGCTCAGTCATCCCAATTCGGTCATCGATGCGAGGAAATTCATTGTCATCCGTGATGAGAATGACGGGCTCCGGGAGATCCAGGTCATCGGATTTTGGGTTGATGTTGAATCTCTTGAGCTGAGAAAAAATTTCTTGCGGAACAGGTGCATTTCCCTCTGCATCTTTCCACTGTTCCTGTTAGTAACAGAACTGTCGAGGTCAGACTGCCGTAACTCACCCAAAAGAAGACATTTTGATCTCCTATCGGAAGATCGACGATGAGGTTGCCTTCGGAAGTTTCAAAGGCATTGGCTACGTGTCCGGGGAAAGAGTTCTTGGAACGAAACCACTGATAGGCCATATCATAAGCGAACCATAAAGGGCTGAAGAACGCCGTGGACACTTACTTTGACATCGCTGCCTTTTGCACCATGTCGTGGTAGCACACCAAAATAGCATGGAATTTTGGGATCCCACTGCCAGTGTTCTCCTCCACTTTTCAATCTCTCAACGGAGCAAGTTTGAGAAATTATTGGAAAGATGACCTAAAGCATTCAGCGACTAGAAAGCTGCAAGGAACTGCTCGGGACTGACATGATTTTCAGTAACAGCAAAGTCATGTATCATTGCAACCACGGGGGCAATCAACCAAACTGTTTGCAGTAGTTTGCCATGGGCGTCAAAAGTGTAATAGCATACGTCTGGTGTGCCATCGCCCTTTGCCTCATATCCGAAGCAAACCATCTCTCCAGTCTTTGGATCGAACTTTGGATGGGCGGTAAACGTTGCACTTTCAAGTTGTCCGTCAAAATCACATACACCAATTGTCTCCAATGTGTCTGGATCCATGGCAAATGGTGGGCCATCTTCTTTACATGCCAAAAGTTTGCCATTGAAATATACGATGTTTGTGTTCGCTGTTGAGCGCAGATGAAATGCAATGGCATCGGTGTATTTGTTTCGATATTTTCCTATGCATTATCAGACAAGTGTCCAAATTTCAAAACAATATTCTTTGTTTACCAAGTAGAGCTCTCCTTGCTTCTCGTTCCTTCTCAAACTTTTCAGTACGAACATATCGCTGTTTAAAGTCCACATGACCGTTTTTGAAGCGGAAGGCACTGACAGAGCCATCTCCATTGAACCACTATTCAAGAGTCAGTGATTGAAGCCATGAGATGTGTTAAAAGGCTATTTCTTTACAGGATCATTATCAATGAAAGGTGGAAATGCTGGATCTGGCATGACCCGGTAAAAGGTACCATCGATCTCTTTCGGTATTTCACCATACACCTCAAGATTTTGTACTTCGCCTTCGAAACGGCAAGGCTTCATAAATCCACTGAATTGTGGGTGATCAGAATAGTGCTGGCTTGTCGCTTGATACTTGAAATGTCCGGCCATGGTTGATCAATCAGGAAGTAAGCACTCTTGGGAATAGACTCAGTGTGTTGATCGAAGCTGGGAAATTGCCTTGACAATGAAAGCTTCTTCATATCTTAAGTCCATTAATATGGCTTGTAGATCATGAGGCCGGATCATGAGGCGTGGCGGTTGAGCCACAACGATAGGCCCGATGTGGGCCCGATAAATGGTGGCGAGAGCTCCAGGAGGGTGGCCAGAGCTACACGAGCGCCGGGATGACCCCCGAGCTAATGTAAACTCACCCTCATCCCCCGAGCAGCGTTTCTATTACTCTCTGAGCTTACAGCAGCGATAGATAATCAAAAAAGAAACTTTGGGGCTCAAAACCCCGTGTATTCGTTCGTAAACATACTCTTAGCCGAAATTTAAGACATCTTTTCTCAGCCTTTCCACAGCAGGTCACCGCCATCGAAATGGATTTCCTCAGCGCAATTCTTGGTCACTATCATTATGTGATTCTGGTTCTGTTTTCTGCCAGCATAATTATTGCTGTAGTACGAAGTAGAGCAGCAAGACTCGAGCACATTCCTGGACCTTTCCTGGCAAAGTACACAGATGCATTGCGTGCATACATGGCCTTCAAATATTCGGGCCGAGAAGTCAATTTGTACATGAAACTTCACAAAAAATACGGCCAGGTCGTCAGAATTGGACCTCGATCCGTCTCCGTACTTGATCCACGTGCTGTTCCTGTAATTTACAATGTCAAGGCGAGGCTGAATAAGGTATGCAAGAATAATTCTTGCTTTTTCCTGGATTCGTTTTCATTTCGTCCTTTTCAACTAATAGACTTACAACTTCCATAGACTTCCAACGTCCTACCTTTCAAAGTTGCTGGTGTGCCAGACAGCGTGTTAGTAATCTTGGACGAGGAGACACATGCAAAGTACAGAAGACCAGTACAGCATGCATACTCCTTGACTTCGTTGAAAGGCTATGAGCCATATGTGGGCGACATTATTCGAACATTGGTAGACGTCATTGAGACTCACGTCGAGTCCGGGGAAGCCATCAACATCAGTTCTTGGATGTATTACTGTAAGTCATGTCAAAGTCACAAACTCAATCATACTCATCGTTGAAGGGTCGTACGATGTAATTGGGAAGGTGACATTTGGGACACCTACCGGTTACCTCAAAGCGGGGAAGGATTTCAACAATCTAATCAAGCGCCAGCAGCAATTTTTTGAATACGTCAATGTTGTAAGAAAATCCTCAAACACTGGGCAGAAATTCGAATAGAATGCCGACATGAGTAATAGGTTTCCCAAATGCCTGTTCTGGACCACTTCCTCGCCAAAAACCCCATTTTCAAGCTCTTACCACACCGAACCTTTGACTTCATTCGTTTTGCACAAAAACACGTGGAACAGCGAATCTCCAAGTACAACAAGTCAGACTCAAGCCGACCTGATCTCCTGTCATATTTCCTTGCAGCACGGGAGACATATCCAGCAGTTGTAACGGATGAGCAAGTCCTGACATACAGCGTCACAAACGTGGTCGCGGGATCGTTGAGCACCTCTCACGTCCTAGATGAGATCGTTCGTTTCCTGGTAACAACGCCAGCTGCTCAACGGCGCATCTACGAAGAGATCAAGGCTACCGGGGCGGACGAATTTCCAATTTCGCTCGACCATGCCAAAATGTCGCCTTATCTTGAGGGTGTTGTCCAAGAAGGTTATCGCATCCATAGTGTTGCTAATGTGTTGCTAGAGAGAGAAGTGCCTGTGCAAGGTATGGAGCTTCCCAGTGGTCATAAACTACCAGCTGGCACCTATGTGGGTATCAATGCTGCTGCTATGAATAGAATTGAGGATGTGTTTGGAGCGATACCGGATAAGTTTGACCCTCTACGCTGGCTGAAGCAGGAAAAAGAAACCGATGATGAGTTTAGAGAAAGGCGATTGAGAATGGATCGGGCCAATTTGACATTTGGCCAAGGTTCGAGAAGTTGTGTGGGGAAGAATATCGTCCAGTTGGAAATCTTCAAGGTTATTGCTTCGATAGCTACTCGGTTCATCGTAAGTTTTCTTCTAGTGCTAGATGAATGTATGTTGACAGGAAATAGTTTCAAGGTGAGGGAAACCAAAGACTGTATCATGTACACGCTCGAGTCAAGCTGAGGGAATGATTGTTCACTGGAATCTGGCGTATATTTCTAGCTCATGCCTGCTGCAGGAATTCTCGTAAAAGTGTTGAGAACTTAGACAATAAACATGCATTCAGATTCTTCACTTCAAAGTCATTTCAGTTTCCCCCAACAGGACCTTCAGTATTATCGTTCTTCTCTGGGCGTGGGCATAGTTCACTCTTTCCCTTTTGTTTCTACCAGAGAATCTCAAACTGACAATGCCTGCGGCCACGAGAGACTGTGAAATTCGCGCCTTTTTGGTAGCCAAAGGGTGGCAGCTTGAAATAGGTACTCCGTACGAAATACTCTCGCCACATGTCTGGAAGGGATATAGATAATAAAGTGGTTGGCGAACTCCCAAGTACCCAAGTCACAACCCCACTTTTCCCAAGGAACTGGTTCGTGGAAATTTTGCTCATTCCAGATCACAGCGGCATTGACATGCTGTATGGTTGACAGGCAACCGCTTAACCGAGCACTCAATCAAGCGCATCTTTCTCCTCTTTTTGCGTCTTCTCCTAGCACTCTAATTCTAGACCCTTTCCAAGAACAGCCACACACGGCGGTCTTAGCTATCTCTAGAATTTTGTATCGTTCATTGGTTTGACAAATCTCGATCGAACCTTGTTCGAACATTATCAGCGCACCAGACCGCACTTATCATATGGCGCTATAAGACTGGATGAAGACGACACCGGCTTACTTGCTGCTATGTCGATAATAAGAATACCTCAACCCTAAAGTGGGGAGAGGAGAAAGATGCACCTGTATACGCCTTAACTCCGTGAAGATGGCATATCCTCATGAAAAAGACGTCAAGAATGCCTTCATTACTGAGGGAACCGAATTACCAGTTGTGTTGAAATCCGAGTTCCCGGAAAATTATCCTCCAGTGTACGCACAGTCCAAGAGGACATGGAAATCTTATTTATGGTCGAGTGAGAGCTCTAAGCTTAGAAAAGACTGGAGAATTATCGCTGACCAACCATAGCGCTCAACGTCCCAAAGGATGAAGCCTTCTTCCTTACCAAACTCGACTTGACGCTCATCTCGGCATCAGCTCTTGGTGTTATGTGCCGTTATCTTGATCAAGTCAATATCACCAATACTTTTAGTATGTTGTCTTCCGATGAAAATACTAGCTTTTGTGTCTGACATGTGATACAGACAGTGGGATGAAAGAGGATCTTTCACTCTACGGGAACGAACTCAATTATGCCAACGCTATTTGGAGTGTGGCTTATGTGTTTGGTCAAGTTCCCTCGAATCTGATTCTTACTCGAGTCAATGTCCCTCTTTACATTGCTTTTCTGGAGGTTTCTTGGACCGTGTTCACGTTTGCTCATGCTGGCTTTCATAATACTACTCAGCTTTATGTCTTCCGATTCTTGTACGTCTTCAGGAGTTTCTCTGCCGAGTCCTATTGTCCTGGTCACTAAATTGGTTATAGCGTTGGTTTGTTCGAAGCTGGTCAATTCCCTGCGGTCATGTACGTCGCTTTAAGCTACTACAAACCCCACGAGCTCGCTCGACGAAATAAGATCTTACCATCATCCAAGTCTTTACTTCAGTCGGACCCCTCTTCTCTGGTTTCTTGATGGCGGCTGTATATGCCGGACTGAACGAAGTCCAAGGCCTAGCTGTATGGCGATGAATGTACATATGCGTGCTCTCTTCCTGACTCCAACCATGACAGATTAAAACTGACAGAAATAGCATTTGTGGTTATATCTCTTTCCCATGCGCCCTCTGGAACGCACTTGCAATGCCTCAACTTCCTGCTCGAGAACAAGCCAATTGGTTTGTTTCTCTTCTGATCCTTATTTCCTCTCCCTAAAATTAACCACTCTCAGGATCTTCATTCAGAAGGAAGTCGAGCTGGCTCGTGCCAGGATTGGCCGCACTGATTCAAAACCTCTTACGGGATTGTTCAAGTGGAAGGATATCAAGCGCTGGCATACGACGTGGCACGTTTACCTCTGTAAGCCTCTTTCCAATGGCTACTCTTTCTCAAATGCTAACGAAAAACAAAAACTCCCGCTGTACTTCACATTTGCAGCTCAATTCGGCCAATCCGGAGGATCTAGGGCGTCTTCTGCTCCACTCAGCTCCTAATACTCCTTCCTAACAAGCATAGTGATTTTCTGGGTCAAATCCTACAACATCAAAAGCAAGAAACCCGTCTTCTCCGTCTCTGACGTCAACATCATTCCTCTTGGCGTATGTCTTTCTCTTCTGCTTGTCCCTTTTCCCCCAAAATCCACCCATTCCCCAGTTTCCACACCACAAAACTAAATCACAATACAGATATTAACATCATAACCATCGTCTCCGCCCTAGCCAACTCCTGGATCTCCGATAGGTTACCCGGAGCAGCCAGATGGCCTGGAATTTTATTCGCCAGTATCATGGCTATTATCTTCCCCATAGCCCTAGCCGCTACGCCCGTGCATCCAAAATAGAAAGCGCAAAGATGAGTTTTATATTGTGAGTCTTTTTCCATTCATCCTGCAAATAGAAAAGGATTGGGGAATAGAGTAGTGCTGATAGATAGTTAGATCTTACCTCCCTAGGTGGAACAGCAGCTGGTATCACATGGAAATTTGTCAATGAATCGAGCAGGCAGGATACGGAAAAACGAGCCTATGTTTCGGCTATGGTTAGTTCCCTTTCTTCTCTGCTCCCCTTCCTCCTCCCACTTTATCCTATTTCTCTACCTACCTACTCTTTAACGTACGAACTAGTCCATCTAATATCTATCAGATGAACGCTTTCGCATACATCTTCACAGCCTGGATCTCAATCTTCACCTTCCCGACTTATGAACAACCATACATCGTGATGGGTAACTACGTCACAGCAAGTTTTGGATTCGGTGCTGTCCTTACCGTTCTGGCGATCAGGTGGTTTTATCTTAGGGATATGGAACGCCAGCGGAAGATTGGTGGTGTTGGTGGGGAGAGGGTGAGTTTGGAGGGGGTGTGATTCTGCGTAGTGGAGGAGGAATCATAAGATATAAGGTTAGATATAATCATAGGGGTATGGGGTGATGGCGAAGGGTGCAGGAAAGGATGGATGGATATGGAGTGGAGTCTTAAATTTTCAATGGATTGAATACTCCTCTGCTAAGGCTCTGATCAGGTGTGCTTACCCTCGGCTCAGGTTAAAGCAGCAACTGCTCACGTCCAGAGACTAAAACAGAACCAGCGAGGATGAGATTAGAGTCTGACTTTGGTGGTATTTCTCTTCCGGCTTGGAAGAAATCTCTGGCAGGAACGAAGATGGATGGGAAGCTTTGTAAAACGTAAATAATTAGGGAAGAAATACTAATATTTCAAGATCACTCCTCATTTCAAATGTACAAGAAGGAGGTGTACTGTACTTTGCTCGATCGCTTCACCCGAATCGCTGCACTCACTCGCTTAAGCCCCTGAATCAAAGGGGCTTGTCAGAATTCCCAGCATCAGTTAAAATTGCTCTGTGAAAAGCCTCCTATCAATATTCAACCATATTGAAATGATCACATACAGGTAAACTTTCAATGGGGTTGGATTACACATGCTAAGTTCCGTGCGGAAAGTCTTCAAGCCCTATCCGAGACAGAGCTATTCCAAATCCCCGACTTCCCAGGAGAAATGACCCCATTCGGATCAAAAGTATCCTTAAGAACCTGCACATACTTCCTCAAAGCCCCCTTATTGAAATCAAAATGGCTCGCAATAGCATCCATATAATCAATATGAGTGCGGTACTCCGAATACCCCTGCTGCACCGCGTCTTCCAGCAGATTTCTGTACAAATCACCACAACGTTGTCCTTCGGCCGGAGCAAAGACCACCAATTCAATGGCAATCACATAGCGAGCGTAGACGTGAAAGTCGGCGAAGAAGTCGAATCCCGCGTCGATGGTCCGTTGCTTGGCCGTTAGGTACCAGGCATACAGCTCACGGCCAGAAGGAGGCAGGATGGGTGAGAAGCAGGTGTGGCCTCCGCCCGGTCCTCGATACTCTAACAGCTTCAACGGCTCTAGAGTTGGGATCCCAGTGTGTGGAATCTCTTCTGGGCCGACGTCCATAGTGGTGAGGAAGTCTCCTGCTCGGTTTGTGGCTTCCTTCTTCCACAATACCGTGCCTGATAGCCTGGAGAAATTCCTTTCAATGGCGGACCAGGAAGCGCGTACGATCTCCACCGTACCGTAGAGCGCAAATTGCGCTTTCCAGAACCCGCAGCCCATTTGCTTTTGCGCCTTTGCTAACACAGTTTCTGGGATGCAAGTGTTTCCGAAGTGTGGACTGATGATCTCCAGGACCTTGGGATCGCGGCTGAAGAAACATTGTCGTAGAACGTTTGAAATTGAGGGAGAGTTTTGTATGATGTTCCGGCGCATTAAGTCTGATATTGTGCTGACCAGAAAGGGAAGGTCTTCTTCTCTTGAAACGCTGACTTCGCACGTCATGTAATGTTCAGGTGCTGGGGTCAGATGGAGCCCTAACTGAGTGACAATTCCTGTGAGAAAAGGTTAGAGCGACTGGAAATTCTCAAGCACGAGAAAGCTGTACCTAAGTTTGATTGGTAGAACAAGCCGTCTATGCTGGGGCCAAAGCCACTGTTCCCGTTAGTATCAGAATTGTCGAGTTCAGACTGCCGCAACTCACCCTTTAAAAAGTGCAAAAGTCTTACTCCCTTCCATAGCTCCCATCCCTGCCCTCACAATCTCACCATTTGGTAAGACGACCTCCATGCCACATTGTTGCTGACTGTGTTCCCCATTGGGAGTATATCCAAAGCCACGTTCTAAGGTGTTTCCCAGCACCGAACCCCAGCCAATGGCGGGGACTGATGGCCACAAATTCAGCCTCTTCTCTTGGACATAATTGTACAGATCGAAAAACGAGACTCCTGGCTCAACAATTGCATAAGCGTATTCCTCATTGACCTCAATAATCTTGTTCATGCGGTGTAGGTCGAGAACAACGGAACCTCGCACAATAGGGGCAGTTCCTCCGTATCTAATTGAATTTTTAGATTCAACAACAAAAATACGATTTTGGATGGCGGCCTAGGTTGGGAAAAAGGAGGCTTTAGTGGTGAGAAATTAGGAGCAATTACCCTAAATTTTTGCCCCGAGAAACAGTCCAAAGTGGAAACTTGTACTTATTGGCGAGCCGCACGATATCTTGAACTTCAGACACGAGTCTCGGCCGAACGGCAGCGCTAGGATCCCGTCCATTTGCAGGTTGAAGCACATACGCATCGCCGTAAGTGTGTTGTCCATGAGGGCCTTCCAAGGATCCAGATAGCCCATCACGAGACACGTTTGCTTCGCCTACAATCTCAGACAACTCGTTGAGGATATTCTGAAACGTCGCATTATCAATACCGGGTGGTAAGATGTGAGCCATAGTTGAGAAAAGAGGACTTTCTTTTGGTCAAATGTACAAAGTGCTGCACGAGATTAATTTCGAGAATCGCAATTGAGAAGAAGTCGAGAGAATATGCGACCGTAAATACCGTTGGAAATAATAGTAAATAAAATCTCCGAAATATTACTGAACGTTACGGCGAGACCGCCCAATAGACTCCAGAGCAGCAATCGAGTCATTGCAATGCGCATGGCAGACAGCCGGGGGAATGTTCCGAAGATTCGGGGGACGCGGGAGCGAAACGGGGAACGTTCCGAGATTTCTGCGCTTTCTAATAGGAAGAGCGGCTAAAGACTCGTTCGATCGCAGAACCTTTGTCAAAAACTTGTGATCTGAGAAGTGAAGGGAGGGCGAGTCAGTTAAAGCCTCAGCTGAGCAACATACAGATAATTAAAAATGAAGGTAGAAGCAGCCACTCGGCGTAACAATATTGACATTCCTTATCACCTCCTTCACGTGACCTGGTCTTCATTCAGAGCTGCGCCATTGTGACTTGGCAAATGGGAAAGTCAATCTCCCTGCGGAAGGATGCAACTCTGCTCCCAAGATCAAAAACCCTGCTCCCTCACCGGATTGGAGCAGTATATAGCATGCGGTTCAGATACCCAAGACTCGCCTTTTAAAAGCAGCCGGCCAGACTCGTAGATCCCGGTGATCCACGAAGCCTAGAAGCTTCGCTGAAGATCGACGCAGCTAATGCAAGGGCGGGCCGGGTGTCTTAGTGGGCTCTTCAGCGGAGAAAAAGTGGCCGATTTTGGCACCTCAAACAACATCCAACATCAGCATTTATCTTAATAAATCGAACCAAAAACTTCTTGTAACTTACTATAATTCGTGTAAGATTAGACGCCCTTTTAGGTTTTCAGCTGTCCCTTATTCTCTCAAGAACGTGTGTTGAAGAAGATATTTTTGGTGTTCGCGCAGGGGCAGAGTCGCGCAGCGTAGCATTTCTAGTGAGAAGAGCCTGCACGCACAGGTACCTACCACTACCTGTATGAAACTCGAGCTAGGCAGAAGCTTTATTTAGTGTATAGTTACTGGCTGTGCTTCACTTCTTACAAATCTGCAACAGTCGTCTCTGCAACAATCGTTTCACAGGACAGGGCAGAACTGCTAGCATCTCCTAGAATTTGTCCCTTCTCTTCACCGGAATCTGCTTCGAAACTCCCATAAAACACAGATAGATATATGGGCAGGAAACCAAAAAAAAAAAAAAAAAAAACAAAAAAACCATTCTTGGAATCATATTTCTAATAATATGTTTCTTTTGTGAAGGGTATTCCAAGTTTAAGTGCGTTTTTCATACGTAGTCTTCTCTTGTACATGCATTCTGGTGCAATTCACGGACATCGGCAGATATCAGCAC
Source organism: Hyaloscypha hepaticicola (assembly GCA_002865625.1). Lineage (NCBI taxonomy): Eukaryota > Fungi > Ascomycota > Leotiomycetes > Helotiales > Hyaloscyphaceae > Hyaloscypha > Hyaloscypha hepaticicola. Next base: position 907,620 of record KZ613478.1, read on the forward strand.
CGCCAACGCCGATCCGGGCCGCTGGGACCCCGGCAGATGCCGACCCCTGTAACCCCGGACCCACCAAAGCCGTGGTACGGTAGCGAAATGCGGCAGAGCTAGCGAAATGCGGAGTAAAGCCTCGACTCCGCAAAACCTTCATCGACCATCGAAGGTCGTCTTCTCTCCCGCACAGAGAGGGCAACGAGTACGCCTCCCTCCTCTCTAACCACTCTCTACCCGCTCTCTACCCACTCTCCGCACGTCCATCGACCCACTCGACGACATTCGCTGGAGCTCCGTGGATCCATATTAGAACCTGGACTGACGACAAAATTGCCGGTCGTGACGGTACTCGTAAGGAACACATCGCCAGTCGTGTGACGGCAAGGAACGTTTCTAAGACTTCGAGAATGACCGAGATGGACGACCCTGGGCGAAAACGACGCAAGGTCTCACTGGCTTGTGCTCCTTGCCGTGAAAGGAAGATTCGATGCAGTGGGGAGAAGCCCGTTTGTGCCTCCTGCCATCGGCGCTCTGAAGAGTGCAACTATGCCGTGCGGCTTGAAGCTGTACCGGAGATGACGGGGTGAGTACGCTATCTTGCACATCTTTTTTCACATCTCGCGGCTTGGCTGATCCATTGTAGGTCAATTCAATCCGTCCTTGACAGATTACAACGCCTCGAGGCTCAGAATCAAGCACTTGGTCAAAGTATCAGCAGTGGCTCCGGACTCCCGACGCCCGCACGAGAATTAGAGGATCATACCCTATCATACCCTTCGAAAAGCTCGACCCGTCCATCACCAACCTGCGATGAAAAGCCTGTACGCGGCATAAGTCCAAGAGCACAGCCTTCCAGCGACAGACATCTACGACCTTCGTCCTCCAAAATCCCTTATACAGTGCCGATCGCAGGGCCTACAGAAGCCCTATGGAAGACGGAAGAACAAAATTCATCATCAGAACCGGAGCAAGCTCCCCTCAATGAAGCGGACGCAATGGGGGCATCTTCCGTGTCCGATGAGACCAGCCCACAGGAGAGTACACAATACTACGGCAGCTCATCGGGCATCGCTTTCATGCGAACGATTTGTCAGGTATTGGGGAACAAGGGCCAAGAGGAAGGGTTTTCGGAAAATGTGCCACCGTCTGCACAAGCCACGAATCTCGATTTCCAGCAAAGTATGCGGTCAGAGCTATTGAAGCTGTTTCCGAAATTTGAAGGACCAAGATTCCGGCCAGACTTATTTGCGCTTCCGTCGAGATCTCTATCGGACACCTTACTGGCAAACTACTGGACCAGAGTCCATCCACTTTGTCCATTCCTACACAGACCAACATTTGAAGCGGCTTATGCCACTCTGTGGAATCCTCCCGGCGGAGAACATCACTTTGCTCAAGAATCAGACGCTGGGCTTGGAAACATTGTTGATGCAGGTCCAACCCACCAGACTTTTTACTGTGCCCTCAATATGATGCTCGCACTCGGAACTCAATTCCTGGATGTCTCAGTTTCCGAGCGGAAAAACATTACATCAATGTTTGAGCAGCGCACAAAGAACCTCCTTGTTGTTGATATGATGGATCGAGGTAGCGTTGCTGTTGTTCAGACTGTCTTGCTGAACGGGCAATATTTGCAAAGCACGTTCTGCGCCCAGAGGTGTTGGAATTGCATTGGAGTTGCTTGTAGGATCGCACAAGGCCTCGGCCTCCATGTCGACCAGACTCCAGCCCAGAAATCCTCGCTAGGTCAGGAGATGAGAAGGCGTGTCTGGTATGCTTGTATGATGCTAGATGTGTAGGTATCATTTCGTTTTGCTCATGCACGATTATTTCAGAGTCAACACTTCTTATTGCTAGAACGACGTTGACGTTAGCTTTGTTTTAGGTCTGGTAGTATGACAATGGGGCGCCCCTTGATGATCTTACATAAATTTTCCACTTCACCACCGTCACCACTAGATGACGAGACACAACAATCTATGCAGAATCTCAGCATCCCTGCTATTGGAGCTTTCTTGGAAGGGATCAGGCTTTCGAATACGCTCGGCGTCATTCTGACTACTATTTATGACCAGACCATCTCCAACTCAAATACGGGAGCTGGTAACCCAAAGCATATACAAACACCAATCGAGATTGATGCTGTTCTGGAGTTAGACAAGAGGTTGACTAAATTCCAGAATGAGCTCCCAATTGAGCTACGATGGGCTCCAGAGGGAGAAAGATTACGTCAGTCTCTAGGACCAGGTGCAGGCAACTTGGATATGCAGTCCAATGCTCTTCATGCACGGTGAGAATTGCACTCACTCCCTTTACCTCTGCACAGCTGACATTGCAGATTCCTGCAATCCCGAATTCTCCTCTTCCGGACAACATTCATTCAGCTCTGCCAGGATGCCGTGTCAAAAATGTATGAGGTATCACCGAACGCATTTACGGATTCAGAGTTCGAGGTGGACGCCTTCTTCGTGACTCGTGGCGCCGCCTCGTGCGTTGCGTCGGCGAGGGAACTACTGAAGCTCATTCATCGTACGGCTCTGAGCGCGAGCAGTGACGCCTGGTGGTACAATGTATATTGTTAGTTCGCTTCCATTCTAGATACATTGATGCATTACCTAATGATGTATTCTGGGAAAAGATACGCACACAGCAGGGATGGTTGTGAAGCTGGCACAGCTTTGTTACCCCCTAAAGCAAATCGTTACTGCTGCAAGCCTTGATGAAAGTTGGGACTTGTGCCGGAACACCTTGTCAAGAATGAGTGTATACGGACAGGTGCCACGGCGGTGCCTGGAAAGCCTCGAGGCAATGCAACAAAAGATTTCACATTTGGAGCAGTGTATGCCTCATACGCAAATCTCATTCCGTGCTTGCTAATATGTTTCCAGTAAACTCGAGACCGAACAGCCAGGCCAAACAGCAAGGCGTTCCGCATATAAATAACTTCGCACCGCCCAGCTTCCAAGAAACAAATCCCTCTTATCCTTCCGGGCAACCTCAAATGTCACAAGGTCATCCTGAACAATTTGCTGAGATGGAGGGGCTACTGGATAATGCGACGCTCATGAGCCGCATACCTAGGGGTCTGGGTACTGGCGGTGGGGGTTTCTCTGATTGGTCGAAGGAATTTACGGATTTGTGGAGTTTTCCTGGCGGGGAGTTTGGGTTTGATGATTTGGCGTTTACGCAGTAGGAATATTATTTCCAGGCCTTTCTAGGTGTACAAGCACAGGAATAGAAGGGTTAAGGATGGTGATATAGCGGGATAATAGAGAAGCAAAAGCACTTCTATAGCTTTGGATAATACATGTGTTGGGTCTGGGTCGCCTTGCAGTCTAACCGATCATCTCTCTTACTTTCAGCCTCTCTTGCTAATGAAATTAGATATTGTTTGTTATCTGAAGACCCCTATGTGTGTTTTGCCGTACACAGCCCACGGGCGATCGATCTGCTCTTCTGCCTGCATCCATCATTCATGAGATAAAGTGATGCGAAACACGGTGAAGCCTAGATTAAATAGCGACTCTCCTACAGAAATTTCTATCCGTAATCAGCTCAAAAGCCCTAGTTTTATTGTCAACTCTGACCCTACCGCCTGGTTCTTGGATTAAGGCAGTCTCTACCTGTGTTCCTAGTGTAAAGACTTGAAAGAAATGTTAAAAAGTTCGAATAAGCCGGAAAGATCTAAAGGGGTACTAAGGCGAACATCAAGCTGACAACACTGCTCAGAATCGAAAAGCATACGTAAGACATAGGAGATACGGGTATTAGAAATATCTTTCTGAACAGTCACAGTTGCCATTCTTGCGGATGACCATTGCATCGAGCAGATATTGAAATACGCCACTTCTGTAAAATACTAGGCCCCAGTCATTCTCCACGCACTTTCCTTCCAGGACCATATGACTCTCCTCTTTCTTTTCTGTTCGTTTTCCATTAGCATGAAGATTACCCTTACTTTCCCATTTTCTATCGCCAAATCCATCGGGCGCCGGCCTCGCGCATCCAATGACTCCTTGAAGCCCAGAGAAATCATCGTCCCCACAGCTCGGGCCAGTCCCCTCAACGCAGCCACATGCATAACATTACTCCCCTCAACATCAGTATACAAGTCCAGCAAACCCACCGATTTAGAGCCAAATATGAAGTTGCGGTTATGAATGCTGTTCATAAAGAGCCAGCTGAGAATGTGGTCGCAGTCGAGCTCAGCAACTTCACGGTATACGAGATAGGCCAGGAGTGACGCTATGGGTTCCAGCACCTCAGACTTCTCCTTTGTAGTCTTTGCAAGGGATAGTTTGAAATCAGTACGCTGGCGAAGAGAATCCAGCACTGGGATATGATCTCCTGGTCTCTAGACTGCAGGGCAATATCCAAGGGGGTTCTCGTGTTAGGTGTGTTGTCTTTGACTATAGATTCGGCATCATGTTCTAGGAGTCGGGAAATGAGAGCCCGAGTGTAACTTAAGCCTTGGACTGCGACTCTGAGTACTTGTCTTGGGTTTTGATGGCAACTTTCATGAGTACAGGCAGAGTGTCCCTTGTGCTAGGTTTGTCTTCGATCACTCGATAGACCCCATTGACGAGGAGTTCGGAGAGTTTCGCATGAGCACTTCTCAATGTCCAAACCATAGCCCAGAGCGATTTATTTCCAATTGTGCCTGGAGATTTGAGCAATTTCCAAAGTAATTCCGATGACCCTAATCGCCCTTCAAGCTCATCATCGGTGCCGCATTTCACTGCCGAGGATATCAGTATACAAGGCTTGTGCATAGCCTGTATTGCATTCTGCAGCGTTTTATTCCCCAAAGAGTGACACAGACTCAGGAACGGAGTTTGTGGATTAATAAACCCATTTTCACCGTTGGCAGAGATCTTCGATGCACAATATCACACAACTGTGTGTACATCCAAGCCCCAGCTCGAACAGCGGTGTGAAGGGGGGTCTGCCCGAAATGGTCCTGGAAATTTGGACTTGCTCCGTGTTTGTGAAGTAGATCGAAAATATCTAGGGCCCATGTTGTATCTAAGAAAGCCATCATATGCAGTAATGTGGCATGGTAATCGTCCTTGGAAGCGCCTTCAGATGCCATTAGTGTTCGATTGAAACCGTCCTTGTCAAATGGCACCTCATATAGAACATTGATCTGATCTGGGTATAATATCAAGCGATCAAGAAGCCCAACTTTTCCTCCTAGTATAGCATCGATTAATGCCGGCCGCATACTGGTACATGCCGAGCTCATCGTGTATCGAAGCCTTTGACCTCGACCTCTCGTTCTCAGCTCATGATCAAGAGTGAGAAGAAATTCCTTTTCGCATCCGAACGTGAAGCGAAGGAGAACGAGCTGGTCGATAAGGCAGGCATATCTGCTGGCATCACTTGTTGGACTGGCCTCCTCAAGAGTAGTTTCTTCGTTCTCGAAAGTGTGTGAGATTTGCCGGATCATATCCTGAAAGCATTTCACGTAGTCATTGCATAAGGCCGCGATCTCAAATAGACTTTCTCCTCGCACAAGTGACATATGTTTGTCGTGCACACTTTCCAAAAGGTATTCGCGGACAGAAGTGTGGATGAATTGGACTGTTCCCCGTCTCACCTCAACGAGATTACCGCAAAAGCTGATCAATCTCCTTCTCATATCTTCAGTATTCCTAACTCGCCGTCTCTTTAGTTCGGTACCTGAGAGCTGCGAGCAAGTGCAAGCACTAGCAGCAAACACCTCTAGCATTTCTTCGATGGATAGTGGCCTTGGAGAAAATGCTACCCAACGGAAGACGGTTTGACATTCTCGGATTGCTTGAGGGAGACTGCCTTGAATTTTGGTCATGATCCTCTCGTAGAGTTGTCTTAAGTCCTTTGGAATAGATAGTAACAGAGCTTCTAACTCGGCCACGCTGCAGAACCCTTCAGTTGCTCTTTCATCGAGTTCAATCAACACAAGCCTGACCCAGACGAAGACTCCTTCTGCCCACTTAATCAAATACGATGAGACGAATGCTAGCTCGTTGTGATCACAATGAAGGATAGTGGTAGCGATTCGTTTCGTTTCGTTGTTGACATATTCGATAATGGCCTTCTGAGTTTCGTATTCAAGAACAATGGTGGGCCGACCCTGAAGACCTTGTTCGATTTTTGGGCTAGGTCTACTGGTGAGAAATATCTTGAATGTTATCGGCCATGATGGATGACGAAGACTTGCTTTACGAAACATCTGAATCATATCCTGCCTATGTGATTCCTCCGATTCATCCAGAGCATCGATGATGAGAAAGCGGTAAGGTGTAGTCCTGGAGCATGTATAGAACCGAGTGAATTGAATAATTGCGTTAGTCGGTTGAAGGACCAAAGATGCTCGGGGGGTTCTCCAGCATTGGTGGATCTTGAGGCGTTGCGCCATTCGTCGCTTTGTTCGATTTGCCGATATTCCACGAAATCATGCAAGTAATCATTCCATAGTTCCGGTGCTTTGAGGAGAAACTGATAAAGGACTGATCGCAACATCCAATAATGTCCGTTCTGAAGATTTCCACCTCGGGCGCTGTAAAAGAAATCGACCACTATGCTGCGAGTATCCGGTCTGTGATCAACGCGATCACGTACTCGAGCTCTAACAAAGTTAGCTAGCGTCGATTTTCCACTGCCAGGTTTCTCTTGTAGCCATAACAGGGATGATGCGCGCCCATTCTCCCAGATTCGATACTTAGAATGATCCCAAATCCATAAGAATGTGTCGGCATAAGGATCGAGAACATTTGATCTTCTCTGTTTGTATGAATGAAAGTGTAGCATGTCCAGACACACCAATGTTCGTTAGAATTAGCAAGGCTTTGCACTGGTAACAAATCGAAAAACACAACCTTTGAGCTTGTTATCTAGGGTCTTGTAAGTGTGAGTTTAACTGATCAAGTTCATACACTGGTACTGACCTTCTAAGGCGACAGATTCTTTAATAACATTAGATACTGCGAGCAGTACACTCTGAAAACGAGGATCTTCCGCATTCCAGAATCCACAAATGTTTCGATGATCGGCATCCACAGGTATCACACGCTCATTTGCCAAGTTCAAAACGGCAGAGAGCTTATCTACTACCTGGAAGTGTTCAGTAATGCTTTTCAAGTCTTCACACAGGTACTTATCTAACCACAGGAAATGAAGCGAGAGCAGGTTTTAGAGGGCGGCCTTCATACACGGTAACGATTCGAAGGTGATAAGCACGCTCTACAAACTGCTCAGCAGCCTCTGCTAGTTCTGCAGACTTCCTTTCGAGGTTCTTAAGAAGGTCCGCTCTGACGGAGCCTCCCGTGCAGACATCAAAGATATTTCTGAGGACACGCGTTAAACTTGCAACTCCTGAGCCACCATGAGGTGTGCCAAAGAAAGCAACGCATTTTGTCGATATTTTGATGTCGTTATATAAGCTCTCACGTTCATGGGCCATTATAAGCATCTACTCGTGGGTTAGAAACAACGTCAGTGTTACAGGACCCGGGGGCTCTTCCCTTCTTAAAGACGACTCCTCCTAAGCTATGACATAGAAACATGATGGGTACATTCTCGCTGAAAGTCTAGAGCACTAATCAACGCTTCAGCTTTACACAAATTTGTTCGAGATACCTCACCGCTTTTCTCATCAAATGCAGGCTGCTCAACAGCTGCATAGCGAAGTCTCTTACTCCAAGGTTGGTACCACTGAAAATGACCTTAGAATTATAACCAAAGGTAGAAACCCTCAAGTCACAATTTAGTAGATGTTTCGGCAAGAGATCTAAGAACCACATGACCCCACCCTCCGTCCAAGTCTTGAAAGAATCACCATTCAAGCCGTGAACTGCAACAATACTGCTCGTGGTCAGGTCTATTATAAATTAAAACGGAATTGGTTAGAGGCATATACTCTACTCTGGTCTTCTGGTCTTCAGTCGCCCGAAACCCCCTTATCTTAATCAAGCCCTCGCTTGCCACCGTGTCTGTCGTAGCCTTCCAGCCTGGCTCTGATTTCTGCTCCAGGACTTTCAGTGGTGGCCATCTGGTTACATTATTCTGGGCTGTCTCAGGCTGGGTGGTAACAGCCGTTGACAATGCGGCGATAGCTGGCGGAGCTGTTCTTTCCTGCAAATTTTGCTTGAGCGGCTGAGCCTGGGGGTCAGGAGGAAGGAATCGAAGGATTGGAGATATAAGCGGGGAATTATACCTCGCCCTCGGTGACTGGGTCCTTCTTGGACTTGCGATGAAAGAATCGTCGCATATCTAGAGCGGTCACCAAGCCTCATTGGTTGGTGAATTGCAGTTCTTCAGATTGATCAGGATAGAACAAAGAAGTTATTGCGACCTTCAGCCGCAGCGCTTTAGCGCTATTGGAGCTGAGTAAGGGAATACGTAATTAGCACTCCCGTTCACCAGGTCACTACTCGATTTTCTAAACACGTGTAGCACTCGACTAAATGCACTTATAAATTAAAATTAAAATAATATAATAAAGATTTTAAAATTATAATAATAGAATTAATATAAAAATTAAATAAATATAAAGTTTAAAAATTTAATTATATTATAACTTTTAATATAATTAATTTAAATTTAATAATTAATTAAATTTTTTTTTAAAAGAATAATTTAAAATAAAAATAGTAAAAACTAATTTAATATTCCTTATTAAAGTTCTCGCCCGGGGGTCCATTTCTGCTTTATTATAGAGTTCTTTCTGCACGTGACTAGGTGATTTAGCCCCTTTGTTGAATTGTGCCTGGCAGCCTGAGGCGCTAACTAAATCATCCTGCACGTCCCACCTTTTGTGAGACTGAAGAAGGAACTGCTGAGGGGTTTTGTCTCTTTCTTCAACCCTCGACGTCTCGGTTCCGAAGCGATCACGCCTCTTCGGGCGAATTGGTTTCTCTACCCCATTATATACTCGGCTATCAGTAATCGTTTATGTTCCAGGCCCAAGCAATGGCTACGCGCCAGCAGCGTCTGGGCTGCACAAAAAGAATTCGAAGAGACGTCAGCAGACCTTGGCGACCGCCAACGCTTTGTCGATTTGCTATTTTGACCGCTGTGAAAGAAGGGCGCTTGATACCCCTCTGCCCCTAAACTCTCCTCACGAACGACTAACGAAAGAGAGGAACAAACTCCGGGTACTCAGCTCAACAATTACGAGGGATTCTCTCTAACAGAGGGGATCAAAATCATCAAAAACAAGCAGTATCTTCGCATCCTCATTAGACACTCTATTCTTTCTGTTAGAGAAGTAATCACAAGCCCCTGATAGGTCGAAGTTCTGAGAGGTGGATTAAAAAGTAGGATCTAAGCTAAGGAAGGAAGAGAAAGGGAGCAAGTATGAGGTATAAGTCGCTATGTACACAGGATCTAGTCACGTAGAGATCTAGTGGAGACTTCGTCAAGCGATCGCCAGACTAGTGCAGTAACACTGTTAGCTGGATATCTGACCCCTTCCTCGCATCCACTAGCTCATCACCATATCTCTCCCACATTTGCCGCGATTCAAGCATAGCAGCTGCTTCACCTTCCCAATCAAGTCTAGAATTGTGGTTTGAGATTTTGAAATAAGAATTACGCTGATTTCGAGTAGCTCTGGACTGACGACCTCTCCCTCGAGTTTATTAGCGCCGAGTACCCCTGGTTCCTCTCTACATTCGACAACTACCCCTTCCCTATCCAGCGCGCCGATGCAATCCGGTACTTTGTACTCGCCTTTTACGGTGGTACCTATATCGATCTCGACGATGGCTGTAACCGCCGTCTCGATCCTCTACTCTCGTACCCAGCATGGTTACGGCGCACCTTGCCAACAGGTATAAGTAACGATGCTATGGGCTCGGTACCTTAACATCCGTTCTTCCTCCGCGTAATCAAGAGCTTGTCGAGATATACTAGGTATTGGGTTATGCCTTATATTACTGTTATGTACTCTACGGGCCCGCTCTTCCTTTCTGTTATCTGGAAAGAATATATAGGCGTATCGCGGCCTATAGAGGAACATGTACGCATTTTGATGCCGGATGAATATACAAGGTTTAAGTGGAGTTTCTTCAACATCTCGCGCAGTAGTAGTTGGCACGGCAAGGACGTACAAACAATTTTCTGGATGGGGAAGCACTGGGCATTACTTACCGTTACTAGATTCGTGATCGTGGGTGTAGTTGGTACATGTCTTTGGTGGCTATGGAGCATGTGGGTTATGCGTGGCGTTGGGGGCAAATTGAAGAGGGTTCTGTGGAGGAGAATTAGTGGGAAGGATGGGTATGAGCTGTTGACCGATGGCGTAACTTTCTCCCCTTGTGGGAAGGGGCAGAGATAATCCTTGCCAGTGTAACATAGAGGATTTATAGAGTCTCTGTGCCTTTTAATGAGCGAGGTGCTTTCTGCTCATGTGCATGGCGTTTCGGCACTGGTTGGGTTCAGGTGGTTGCCTTGGTTAGAATAATTGTAATTTTGAGATGTGGCCTGTAGAGTAACGAGGCTTTTGGCAGCTGTTACAAGCCCTTGCTGACAACTGTACTGGAAGCAGTATCCAGTTATGACCGTCAAATTTGATAGGTGATTGTAAGAGCCTGCGATGACTATGAATAGAGCTTACTCTCGCTCTGGAAGGTCTCGCGACTTACTAAAGAGAGCCGTGACACCTTGGCCTTGGGCTGTATATACAAAGCCGTAGCCCAGATAGTGTACTATAGAATAATAACTTCCTGGGGGGCTTGATTCATTCCCTGCCGCATTTCTTGAGCTTTCGTGAATCCAGACTTGCTGCCCTCCAGTCTCCAGTTTCTCAAGCTTTCTAGTATTTGCTCCATAGTCTTAAACTCCTCGTACTTGTATTCCGCATATCCAATTCGGCGATACTCGTTGCTAATACTCTCAAGTACTCCCAAATTGTTGCGCGCTACAGCTCCAATGGGTTCGAGAACCAGTGCTGCTATATAGACCTTCCAGTTATGATAGTTCGTACCCCAGGCAATTGGGAGGCAGGTGTAGTCTTTGCGAGGTACGCTCGAGCTATTCCCGACGGCAGAAATAGATTTGCTTTCGGTGGATATACCAGCCTTCAAGAATTCACCGTCCTTGGGTGAAGCCACAGCTTCATCGTCGTTGATTGGCTCGTCCCAGATGACAAAATCGCTCCAGGACCCAGAACTATTCCCTGGCCTGCTGATCAAATCCTGGCTCTCAAGCGTACCCCTAATCTTCAATCTGCCTTCCAACACAGAGCCAAACTGATTATTTCTCACCATAGGCTTGATATTCACGTTGACAATCTCAACAAGATCATATCTCCAACTCCTCAAATCATTGACTGCAAATGTGATGCCGCCAACGACAGAGGCCCAACTCCAGGTCGGAGCAATAGCATCAAACTCCTTCCGATTCTTTAACTGAGGCCAGTGGCAATACCACGCCAGTCCACGAATCAGATCATGCGTCCACAATCCAGCAACATACTCAGTCTTCCCAAAGAACGGCTGCACAGCTCTCGCAACAGACGACAATGCCAGGAGACGATCTCCAGGATTCGTGAACTGGGCAAACGAATACTGGCCCACAAAATGGAACCATTCGACCGGACATACATGACTTGTTCTTCGTACACGAGCGATGCTCAAGAGAGTTTCTTTCAAGCGGCATGAAGGAAAGTCTTGTTGAGCTGAGAGACCATCTGGAGCGTCGCGTGCATTGGCTTTGATGGTGCCGCATTCCCAGAAGAGGCCACGTTCTGTGAAGTGGAGGACCCTTTTCGACAGGGCTCGTTCCTGGACTACCCAGCCTCTGCGGTTGAGAGCTGACTCCGTGACACATTCGTTAAATGACAGAGAACTGGTTGGTAACGTGATAGGTATTGAGGGATCTTGGTTATTGTTGATCACGCAGGGTTCGGCAGGGTAGATGTGCGTGCCCATTGAACCGAGGAAGCCCTGGCTTGCGTGGGTGGCACTTGTTGCAGCGATAGTGCAGATGGCGTTTTCGTAGATGATACCCATTCGAGATCCTTCTTCTAGCCATTCGGTGTTGTCCCCATATGATGGCTGGACAATGCAGAGAGCATCGATCCATAAGAAACGTATCCCCAGTTTCCTCGCAACTGTGATTGCATCTCTGAAAGTATGCGGCATCGAAACGACCGGGATCTCAAGCATAAATTCAAAAGCACTAGTCAGCACACACGTATGGGCGGTGTCTCCCCAGCGATAGCTCAGTGTGCAGTACTCAAGGAGGTCCTCGAAATCAGCCATTCCGTTGACCACCCATTCGGCACAATCGATTACGACAACGCTCTCTCCATGTGTAAGGTCAAGGAGTCTTTTTGGGAGGCGAGCTTGGGGCGACCATCGATCCGTAGTTAAGGATTCGGCCTCGAGTAGAACACTGCGTCCGGTATTACGACAATCTTTGTGTGTTGAAAGACATTTCTGCAGCCACTCGGCCGCTTGCTCAAACACGTCTTTCCATTGACGATTCGCCGGCTGCACACCTCTCCAATTATGTGCGCTCTCTTGGTCAAGGACATGGACGATGATAGTTCCGTGAAAAGAGTCGCAATTCAGGCCAAGATCGTCACCAAAGATGAACAGCTTTACTTCTCCTCGATCCTCAGACAAGTGTTTGTGAGAGACGAAGTTCGTGAGATACTGCCTGAACAGTGTACACAGGTCGCACCCAGAATTCGCCAGACCTTCGAGCTCGGAGAATGAAGCCCAGGTTCGCACTCTTGGACACGCTGCAGCTGCTCGGACCGCCTTGCTCGGGCGGATAGCGCTGTGTGTGATATCGGTGATGCAAGTTGAACAGCGCATTTTGGATTTAGAAAGGTTTAGAAAGCAGGACACCTTAGGCGGGCTCCGGGTTAAGCAATTTCAAAGTGACATCTCAAGGTATTTAGAGTATTACGATTTGAGGATTGGATTTTGTTGAAATCTCAAGCTTTTCGGGTCAAATGAGTGTATTCCATCAAGGAGAAGATAACCACTAATTTACAGGTGGGCTTCCAGAGCTCATAATATGGGCGTGGCACTAGGCCAAAGCGTACCCTGAAACAGGTCTCAAACCTCAAACTGCAACAGATTTGGGATTTTTGCGCGGTCGCGTGCAGTGGGTGTGGCCCGTGCCACTGCCACCACCCGTTTTGAATTACCTAATTCTGATAGGCGCAGCCTTATTGAAAATTCTACTATACCACGTGCTACTACTACGGCCTTTCCATAGGTAAGGCTGCCCGCCAAAACCACACAATTTGGCAGTGGGCGCTAACGTTAATAGGCTTAGCGCGTCCGCGATATAGATTGGGGGGTAGATGTGTGAGATCTCTCTTTCTCCAATGCGTGAGCTGAAACCCCCCCCCCACTTAATACTGCATGGCTCGTCATCTCTATTGGAGAATAGGCTCTTGATCTGGATCACTGGCCAGAGGAGGTAGATATTCCAGTTCCTTGTCGTTTTTACAATTATTGAAAGGCGCGCTGCACGGACTTTGCTTGCACTGATTTACCGCCGCCTGGCTTACCTTCTATCTAGAGTGTTGTAATATATGAATGCTAAGAACGACTTGATTCCTATTCTACAGTAGACAGGTACGCTGTATTTATAGGCCTTAGGGCCCCGTAAGCCCTGTGGCGACGGTCCTTCCAGGGCCTTCCAGGGCCTTCCACGCCACTGGTGGCGTACGGCCCCTTGGTAACATAGAGAATGCTGGAAGTTTCGGATTCCCATGACTTGTAGGCAGCGTGTTCCCACACCCATCTATCCGTTCCTGTCTTAGCATCGCATATCTGGTTGCTCTGAGCGTTCCATTCATTAAAGTACAACGAGTGGAGGCACTCAAGTGGCTATGTCAGCCGAGTTTGTACTTGTGAGGATCTGTTAGATATGTCTATTGTAATGGCATGCCCCAGAGCAACATTGAGCAATGCAGCTCTTTGGTGTACTTTGTTTTATTAATCTATCTAAACTAGTTATAAGTAGTCTATTTGGTAATTATTCTCCAAAAGTTTTTGGAAGCATAGACATGAGGATAGTGGAGACATAGTGAATCTACTCGGAGCCTCTGAGTTCCCAAGAATGACACGGGTAGCCCCACGAATTGATCAAAGAAGGGTGTTCAAAGAAGTTTTCAGCAAGTACTCGACCATGGCTCTCACCCGACCAAGCGATCGCTTTGTCGCAATCGCAAGCTTAGAACTCCGGTTGAGCGACTTCTACAACACGGAAAGCGTGTACGGCATTGTCAAAGAATCTTTCCTCGAAAGCGTACTCTGGTTTCGCGCTCACGAGCAGCTTAAGCCTATTGTGGATGTCAATTCGAAAATGAGGGATTGTTGGCTGGCGCAGAATAATATGGAAATACCTTCATGCTCATGGGGGCGGATATTGGTCGCAACAACTATTATGAACCGGTGGACGCCAGGCTGCAATAGAATTTGGTCAAGGGTCATGAGGGAGTGCCTTCGTGGTCATGGATGGCCTATATTGGCGCTATTGAATACGTTGATATCACTATCGGGATTCGATTACCGGGAGGTCTGCCCTCCCCAGATCTACCATATTTGGGACATGTGGTCATCACATATGATCCCAAAGGCTATTGTGTTTCTATCGCGCCTTTACTGCGTCTCGTGGCTGGTTGTCGCATTGATGATCGTCTTTTTAGTGGGAATTACAGTGATCGTTTTAGTAGGAATTGCTCTGTGGAGAATGAAGAGAAGAAACGAGTTGGCTGTATCAGATATGATCATTTTGGAGATGGCCTTGACCCTCAAAGGTTTCCACAATGTTTTCTTGTTACTAAAACGCCTTTTCCGCATGGAAGTACCTTGTATCAGTACCCGTATCGTAGCATACAGAATCGACAAAGTAGCCACGTTATGATTGTCGAGAGGGTGCTTGAGAAAAGGTATCAAAGAAGAGGAGTTGCTTGCATCAATAGCGAGTACCTCGAACCGGTAGCCAACGCGGTTTCTATTTATTGACTTGCCTGCAATCCCATAAGCTCTAACCACTCGCTGATAGTCCGTTCTCGGGGCAAAAGCTAGAATAGAGGAGAAGTGGTAGTGGTTAGAAGTAAGGAGCTATTGTTGCCGCTGCACAGTGAGGACTGGTGGATGTGGTTTTGATGAAATCATCGTTTATTTCCTTTATTGCCCGATAATGAGTGAGGTTCATAAACTCTCCAGGTTGCGAAGACAGAAGCAAATTACATAGACCTGCCTACCGCGATTCGGTTTCAAATGAGATAGATTTTGTGCACATAAACCAGCTTATTCTTCACCGTGCAAAACTAAGAATAATTGAATACTAATTAAATTGCTGCGGTCTCACAATTCCTGGTGTTTTGTAGAACCACCCTTTCCTTGAATATCAGAACATGGAGGTCTAACATAGCTCCCAGAAACAGGTCTCAATGCTCCTCTGTCAAGACGTTAGGCAGGATCTTTAGAAGAAGAAGAAGAAGAAGAAGAAGAAGGAGACGACGAAATATAGTGGATTTTCTACCTGATATCTACTTCGGCGGATACTGAACAGTGTCTGGACAGTTTGTTGTTGAGCCAGTGTTAGCCACAGGGATAAAATTACCATCAGGCAATGGGCCTTTGGTGTTGAAGCCGTAATAGATTTCATACACAATGTTGGTATCTTGGCATAAGAGAATAACTGGTGCGCCAAACGCGGATTCGAGTGCGGAGTTCAGATCTGAGAGTGCATATGTTTGCGAGGAAGACGGCGTGATACCGGCATTCGCAAGCCACTAAAACAAATTTCACTTTTGAGTACACAAATATTATTGACAAGAGGTTTAGCGAGTTCAGAGAAAACTTACAGTATATGTAGGAAGCGTCTGAAACAAGTCCACAGCAGTAGTAAAGAAGTCAACCGCCTCTTCCCCGGTACTATAAGTGGTATAACAGCTTGGATTAAGCGTAGAAATACAAGTTCCATGGGTTTTCCATTCATGATCCCAAAAATCCTCATTACTCTCATCATCCGAAACCCAGTAAGTCTGCATATAATCCAATACGCTTGTCTGTCCCGCATTCGTTAGAAGTTTCGTGATATCAGTGTAGTCACGCGACGGGTCGCAGTCTTCGCTGTAAGTGCCATCGCAGTTGTTGGGCCAGAGACCGTGGATTGTCCAGGATGTGCTGGGGCCGGTACTTGGGTTGGTGTCCCAGAATTGGACTTGTTGAAATAGACCCCCGGGACTGTTGATGCAGCAGGTGTTGGTGGAAGACCCGGAGCATGATATCTCGTCGGAGGTGTCTGCACAGGTTTCGTGGGTCCCAGCGAAGGTGAAGGGGAGGAACACTGTGAGGGCACCTCCGGCGATTTTGGAGATTGAAGGCATGGTTTATGGTTTATGGAGGGAAAAAAGAAGGGGAAGAGAAGGGGCTTCGATGAGTGAGGCTATATACCGGAACTCAAATGTTTTTTGCACTTCGTTCCGTCTGCATGTGTTTGCAGACGATCTTCAGCGGGGATGCCAAGATAAGAAGGACGTGTGACATATATACGGCGCTTTTCTAGGGTTAACTAGCTGACCTTCCTAAACGAGATAATGAGATTGCTCATACATCTCAATCCCGCTGCACAACATCAAATCGGATCTCTTCTGCTAGGATAGATGGGATCACCCGGGGATGTCTTCGCACGGTTATGTCACTTGACTGGTTTACCTCTGATGGGAACCAGGGCCAGATCTGCCCTGAAAAACAAGAATGGTTTTCGTGCTTGCACGTTCACGATTTGGTTGGTTTCTAGAACAGCGCCAAATGTTCCACGAAACAATTGTAGGTGATAGATTAACCCACGAAAACCCCTTTATTGCGGGATGTATGTAATGCACGTCCGGTGGGTGTACACGATAGCGTGTCTTATCGTCGATCTAGCTTTGCGGTAAACTTATACATAACGGTTCTGCGACGAAACCTGTGCGCTACCCAGGCTTGCCTCACCCTCAGCCAAGTTATAACATTAGTTCAATTTGTTTCGTTATATTATAAATAAAAAGAGTAGGAGGAGATTTGAAGATAGTAAATCATTTCACGAGCCAGAAGACGGGGCCAAATGTGCGTGTCAGGGGGCGGCTGGAGGTATAGCCTCTGAAAATTTGGGAGGGAGGGAAGTCAGGAGGAGCCCGCATGGTGCACCGATGCAGTTGATTGAGAATGTTATAATCTTATCTTCTTACAAAACTCCTGTTGGGTAGATTAGACTAAGGCTCGTCATGAATTGGAGTTAGTTTTTAGGACATTCTTGCATTTCGACTGCTGAGCTCGTGAGACGTGTAAGCTACCAGTGATTTACAAGCTGGTTAGAAAGTTTCGGATCACTTCGTAACATCCTCACGGGGAGCTCGAGTGAGTTTTCTGTGAGTAGTTCAAATGTCAACCCTTTGATGTATAGAGGATCTATTCTGATAAGTTTCAATGCAGCTCTTTCGTGTACTTTGTTTCATTGATCTATCTGAACTAGTTATAAGTAGTCTATTTGGTAATTATTCTCAAAGAAGGACGTGCGAGGAAAGCTTGGAAGAAGAGTGCAGCCCCTTTCTGTTAGATGCAGCAGTTGTATGAGATGAGCGAAAGCGGCTGAACGACTTGGAGAAAGAGAGATGAGAGGCAGAGAGACTTGAATCAAGTGAATGCTTCAAGGGTATCTCAGAGGTGAATGTATGAATCTTTAAACCTGAGGTTACATTTAAGTCAAATTCCCAAGTTCATATTATAATGTTAAAAGTCTCTAGAAATCTTTATTTCGAGATTCTTAACTTAGCACTTGACTCGTTTGAGACGTATAGGTCGAAAAGTGAAAATAGGACAGAAATAATGGAGGGCTAAGCAGCCTCTATGCCTCCTTTATTCTTTGCTTCTTATTTGTGCGAGTGACATATTCTCTCGGGTGAATTCCGAGCGTTCTTGAATTGCAATAACTCTTAATCAAATATTTTATAAACTTACAGCTTCCAATGCCTCGACCACCCTCCCTATAATCCCTATTCCAATCTCCGTGTCACTCAGCGCCGCCGCAGACTCTTCGCTAGGTTCGTCTAAGTAATTTAAATAAGTCTCGATAACCTGGGTAAAGCAACCCCTAATCTGCCTTGACACGCCACCTTTCACTAACCTCAAATACAACTTCCGGATCTCATCGGCGTCATTTTCATTCTTCCGTTTCTCTAGCAAACCACACCAGAACTCCGGATTGTGAACAATCTCGAACCGTCCAGTGCTTTCCTTCTTCTTAGGCAGAACCGACGTCCTCCAAAACGCAATCTCAGTGAAAACGATGCCCAAACTGTAGAAATCATGCATCATTGTGTAGCCATACTCTAGAGCATCTTTGCCCTCGCCTATAGAAATGCGGGGTGGAATTGGGTACCCGATTCCAAATAAGCGAGGCCTGATGTCGGATGGGGTTGCAGCCAGACTACCGGGTGGACAAACTTCCAATTTTCACAGAGAAGTCAACGGAGACATGCTGTCTAGAAACAAGAAATATCTTGATATCGAAGACCCGTTCAATAAAGGCTATTTGGGTGACTGGAAGACCAGCGGGAAGCTTCACGACCTCGCTTCGTCGTTTAGCTACAGGATCTACTTCGATCCCCTACCTTGGCATCAATTCTTCTGGCGCTCCAAGAATATCGACAAAGACAAGAAGCCAGAAGAGGCTGAAAGCGTTCACATCACAAAAGACTGGAAAGAGTATCTCAAGAGAAGAAAAGGTCAAGTTCGTGGAAGCTAATCAAATACGCTACATCACCGAGGAAGAGAGAGAAGGGCTCTTGCACGGTGTTTTTGAAGGTGCAGATACAGGTCATGTTTTAATGACTACATCAGAGCATGAAGGGATAGAGAACTATCTTGTTTTCCGGGCATTGCTGTTCGGAGCTCTGCTCGACACTGGAGCCGACAACTCCTGTCTTTTTGATCTAGATATTGGGCAGCAGTTTGTGCTTATACTATGAAGCGGGTATTGATTCAAACAGCGCTTAGGGGCTCTAGGATGTATTCCGAGCCTTGGTATTTTGTGAAATAGCGCTTTCCATATATGATTGTCTTTAAACTTTATGGCACTTTTAACGGCTCTTCTTCAAACCTTATTAGCTGCTTGAAAGTTGAGTGAAAACCAATGTTCATATTAGCCAACCCACCTAAGACAGATTTTGTATGAGAGATTCAGAAAGTAGAGGAACGTACAATAGTGCTTATGTATATACGTAGCTTTAAGAAGCAGCCATTGCAGACTACCATTTTAAGTCTACAGCGATATAAATAACAATCTTTAAACCGGGGTTTTTAAGCGAGCCCACGTATCACTCCGAAAACGCGTCTTCCCAGCCACTTCGATTTATAACTACCCTTAATTGCTCCACCACCACGCTATGAATACCTTCCAAACTGGGATATAATAGTGGGCGCAATGCCCCCAGCTCGTCGCTCAAAGCGGGTACTTGGAAAGGCCGCAGATCCCCTCTCCTCTACGAAACGGCAGCACAAGCCTCGAACCTCCTCACTTGCCGTATTTGACGCGTCTCGTTCACCTGCAAAGCTCTCGAATCGTAATACTAGATATAAAAGACGATTAAAATTATCGAACCCACTATCTCCTATACTCCCGACTCCTCCTCCCAAGTCAAAGGCTCGTAAAACGGCAATTGAGATCAATACAAGTCCACCTCAACCTTCTTCTCTTGTAACAAGTACGATAACCGTAACCCCTTCCACAAAAATTACGAAACAAGCTCGAAAACAACCTCCTACTCCTCCTTTCGATCCTACTTATATATTCGATAAAGATCCCCATTATATCTCGATTTGTATTATATTAAATATAGAAGGAAAGCGGAAGGATAAAGATCAGATTCTTTTAGGAATGGATAGAAGCTCGTGGTTTAACGGGTATTAACAAGCCAACCAAGCTCCACTGGTCGGTAGTAACTGGTAACGTTAAGGGCAATCACTAGACGGTTCGAGTTAAGGATCAAAAGTCGTGGGAGTTAATTGAGACCAACCTCTGTCGAATGAAACATGTAAGGGATTATAAAAACTGTAATACGCTTGTTATTAAAGCTTTTTTTAAGATTGTTAACCGGGCTATTATGCTTGAACTTGATCTTAAAGACAAGACAAATAAATCTCGACCGGATATTATTCGAGTAATCCCCCTTTTCGATATAGACCCTCCTTCCGACAATCCCTTTAACGATTTCGTTCCTGATATTGCTAGATTGCTTATAAGCAAGACAGTTATATAATAATCCCAAGATTCAATTATTAATTATTAACTTATTATAAAGGCTTAACGAGACATTACTTTGGACTTCAAGGAGGTGATTCGTTCGCGGATATTCGCCTTATATACTTGTAAAGAAGAAGGAATTTGTAATAATAATAAAGGCTATTATTATAAGTTCAAGAAAGATAAGTCTCATTATAAAATTTCAATTCTTGAACAAAACGAATAAGTTAAATATATTATAATTAATACTTTACTTGTTTTTGTTAAAAAACCTCCTCTTAAATAAATCGCGGATTATATTAACGGATAAAACAAGACAATAATAAAGAGAGGTAATAAAAGGTTCACTTTTATCCCGAAAATCGATACCACTCCGGTTCTTGCTTAACTTATATAATCTCAACTTCTTCTAGTTTTAACAGTGATATATAACCTTGCTCCTCAAGTCCCTTAACTAATAATGTCGATACCTTTGCAATTTAATTATAAATATAAGCACTCTCACTCCCATACTTGATAATCTCAATATTAATAGTATTAACTTTTTCAAAAATAATAAATCCCTCTTTCCTTTCCAATTCGCGATCTCAATATCAAGGAATCCTTTAAGGAGTATAAGTAATGAATACTTCAAGGGGAGACTAATTCATCTTATTAATAAGTAATTAAGAGTGTTTTAAAAGTAATAATTATCTAATAACTTAATAATATCGAGGAACTCAAATTATTATTAATAATAAAAACACTTAAAAGATATAATATTCTTATAAGAATCGTAAAGTATTTTATAAAGAGAGTATTTGATTTTAAGCGTGAATATAATAAGGAATAAGAATTATATATTATTAAAAGGTTTATAAGAATAAGTATTTAATAATTAAATACTAATTAACTTATTCGATAATTAATCTTTTAAATTATATTATAATATTCTTATCAAATAATGAAATAAATAAATATTCAAGTGAATAAGTATTATAATAAAATAAATGATTTAAATTAAGAGAATGAAATAAACTTCTTTAAGGAATATTAATATAATAATTTTAAAGGATTATAATAAGAATAATAATAAAGTTTTATATATTAATATTCGAGTATTAAAGTAATAATAATAATAGAATTTTATATATATACGAATAATTATAAATAATACTTTAAAAGTATAAAAAGTATAATTAAATTATTAAATAATATTATAAAAAAAAATAATATTATATTCAAATTTATTTAATCTTAATTTATATATAAAATATTTACACGAGTAAATATCTTTTCTTTTAAGTGATTATCGAATTCTTTAAAAAAATAATATAAATTTATTTTAAAAAGAATAAGTATATTAAATTATCTCGGAATATCTTTAAAGTATATATAATCTTATAAAAAGTTATATATTATAATAATAAAAGACTTTTAAAATAGTTTTAAAATAGTCTTAATTATTTAAAACTTTATATATTCCAATATTCTTAAAATGTGCCCTTATTTATCAAATAGCTCCTTGTTTAGTTCTTACTTCCCGAATAGTCTATTTTAAGAAATCTCGATATTTAAGGAATCTTAAACATTCCCGATAATAATAATAATTAAAGGCCTTTAAATTATTAAAGGACTCTTTAATTAAATTAAAATCAAGCGAGTAAGGAGAAAGGAAGTATATTTAAATACCTTATTATTTACAAGTATTAAAGATTACTTATTAATGGGACTAATAAACTAATATATTATTTATTATAATAATTAATTAAGAGTTTAAATATAAATTACAAAGTGATAAAATATTATTAATAATAAAGTCTTCGAAGATATCTGTTATATAAGTGCTAGAGAAGGTAATTGAATGGATATAACCTTTAATCGTATATACCAAGAGTATAAAAACTCTTTCTCGATTTATTAATTACTGATAAACAATTACGAGAAGTCTTGAATTAACTTGATTATATTAATAATAACTTGTATAATTATTATTTTCTAATTCGTTAATATAGACTAGTTAATCCGTTATAAATAATTGAAAGTCATTCCTTTATTGAATTCGCAATTCGTTATTCTATTAAATAACTTGAACCTTGAACTTCTTTCTTATAACTATTATTCTCTTCAAGGCCATGGATATTAGAGGTTAAGAAGCCTCAATATTAAAGACTTCGTATAAAAAGTCGGCGATTTCGTCTTGATAAAACTATAATATCTAATCGAGTAATTGCTTAATAGTTTACTCTATTCTTTATGTGATTACTAGACGAGGACCTCTTGAACGCCGCCCAACTGGTATTCTTGTTTCAATTTGACATTTATACTTGTATATCGTCTAAACAATCATCTAGTAGATCATTACTAGTTGTTGAATATATAAAAGGGTGATTATCTCGGGAGGCTCGTGGAGGATATCTTCGATTCGCGCGGTTTCAATTGTGACGATTCTGTCGTCACCTGACTTTCACATGACAAGACCCCTAGCTCTTCCTGAGCCTGCCTCAGGAAGCGCTCCACGTGACGGCCCCCCTGTATATATATGAGACCAAGCGTCTCTCCCTCTCTCTTCTCTTCTTCTCTCCTTAGCTTTAGATCCTTCGTTTAAAGGCAATATCTAGGAGATCCGGACATCACGTCACACCCGACTTATCCGTGCCTATATCTCTTACGTGCCGTCACATCAATTGCGGTTAGATAGTAAGGCATTTATACAAGCGCACCTGTTAACCAGTAATAGAGCTATATACGCACATTAATTCTAGCTACTTACCTCTTGGATTGGAGTTGTGGTCGTGGTGCAATTCGCGGGGGCGTAATATGTGGTGATAAATAATTCGAGGTCGACGCGTTGTTTTAGCTCCTCGGTAAAAAACCCCGGTTTAAAGATTGTTATTTATATCGCTGTAGCTTGCTTCGCTTCCATACTGTGCAACCTCAAGCTTAAGCTCAACCCAGAATTCGAACGAAATCGAACAAACGCAGCTCTTTCTTAACACGATCGATCCGACATCTCAAACAATGGCAGCTCAAGAAGCCATTTGTTCTATCCGCATACAGCGACCTGCACAACTTGAACAGCATGTCCAAGGTACATCTCAAAACGAGGCTGTCCCCAATCACTCACCTTACAACCACAATAGTGTCCTAGCTCCTGAAAACAAACCTCTACTTCCTCTCAACGAGAGATCCGAGGTGTTATTGGACACTCGTGTCAAATGGCTCAAATTGATTTCAGAACAGGTCTTCGATCGTAAGAACTTAGACGGTAATTCTGCAATCCGCGATTGGGGCTTTATCCTCAGCCTTGACGGTTCGGGCGCGAACCATGCTGATAACACATTGTCATCGACGCAATCCAATAGAGTATATCCAGCACAATACCGAATTCCCGACGAAATCCTTGAACGGATTACCTCGAATCAATTGAAAGTTCAGCGCGCAGAGTTGTTTGCTTTGGGTGGTTTACTGTATGAGGTGTTGTCAGGCAAGGAGTTGTTGAATGAACTTGGCGGGAAAGAGAGCAGTATCGAGTCTCGTTTTAGAAAGGGGGAGTTTCCGGATAATGTGTGGGAATTGCCATATTCGAACAAGATTCTTGCATGCTGGTGTCCTCAGTTTGCGAAGAATTTGTTGGCGGAGAATCAAGCGAAAAGTATGTTTCTACTTTCTGTCTCAGACATCTCTCTCTCTCTCTCTCTCTCTCAATCCTCTCTTGTACTCGCTTGGGTTCATTCTAATAAGGTCTCTCGCAGAATCCGTGCTCTCCAAATTCATCACATATATCAAAAATCATCCCATCCTCTTCAGTATTCAAATCACTGGCTGTATCCTGTCCCTCGCCTCCCTTGTCGCTCTCCCTGTTCTTGGCGCAGTGGGTTTCGGCGTAGCAGGACCGGTTGCAGGCTCTGCCGCTGCTGGATGGCAAGCCAGTATGGGTTTGGTAGAAGCTGGTAGCATATTTTCTTGGTGTCAAAGTGCTGCTATGGGAGGAGCTGCTGTAGGCGGGATTCTGGCTACTGGTTTGGCTGGAGTTGGAGTAGCAGTTGGCGCTGTTGTTGCGGGTGCATTGGATGATGTTATTACACCGGCGCCGGACTTGAAGGAAAAGTTTTTAGTTGCTTGGAGATGGGATATTAGTAAGGCAGAATGGCAACGAGGGCCCAAGCTATAGCTCGGTTGATATACCGGCAGGGCCGGTTCTGGATCTGTTCCGATTTACCCACCAAGTGATTTATTGGTCAACACTACACTTAATTTGACTAAAATCAATGCTTTTTGGTCAATAAATCGCATTTGGTCAATAACGACCTAGTTTTACTAAAAGTGTAATAAATTTAAATTTCAAGTATTAATTTTATTATTTTTATTAAAGGGTAACGGTTACAAAAAAGGGAGTAATTAAATAGACTATTTAAGGTTTACACTATCTCGTTAATAATTCAATTAACGATTCCATTCTCGTTATATTAATGTTTTAATAGTATTTTAATAATTTTAATTATATAAAACTTTCCGTTTAAAGAATATTCTTATTTAAAAAATTAAAGAAGTATTCTTAATAATTAAATATTTCAATATTCTCTTTATTAATTTATATTAAATAAAATTATTCCTTTTAATCTTAAAAACAATTTTAATTTCTTTAAGGAATTTCTTATTAAAATAATAAGAATATCTTAATTCCTTATTAATTCTTTATAACTTTATCTTATTATTATTTTATTTTATTTATATTTTAATTATTCTTAAAATCCTTTACTTTTCACTTTATAGTTCTTTTACTTTCACTTTTAATATTATATTTAATTATTTATAGAATAATATATTATTTTTACACGAATCGAAAAAATAATAATTAAAATAAAATAATTAAAAATTACACTTTTAATAACTATCTTATTATATTAATTAAATTTGATTTATTAATTAACAAATCGATTTATTAGTCAAAATGGCATTTAATAAATGAATCGGAGTAAATTATTAAAATCACAATTATTATAATAATCCTATAATAATACTTTAATCTATCTATTATTAACACGTTTATTTTCGATGAAAATACATTAATATAACCCTTATTAATATAATCACATTCTAGTGAAAATACACTAATTGGATTCTAGTAAAAATACACTAAAACTTATTATTATTAAGACTAGTTATAAGGACTCCTTATTACATTACTATATTCTCTTATAACTTTATATATTAGATTATTATATACTAAACTTACTAGTCGTGTATTATTCCAAGGGCTGGTAATTAAGAGTAGCACTTGCAGGCCTGTCCCCATTGCCTTGTTAAGCAAGCCCTCTAGACAATGCTCTAGCAACTATCTAGTTACTAGCTCTATACTGTCAAGCAGCTCAAGCAGGCCAAGCCCCAACTAGGCGCTAGTTGTTTAATGCTCCTTAATTTAATTAACTACCCGGGCCTTCAATGCTTGTAACCCGGGTGCAACTTCAAGACTTAATAACTCACTATTATCCAAGGGCACGTCGTCACGGCACACCAGATCAAGGCAACTAGCCACTGTCCCCGCCAGCCCTTGTGATGGACGTGCCAGCTCTAGACCTACTTTACGGGCAAGGGCCGGATCGATTACTTCGAGGTCGCTAGCCCTAGCCAGGCCAGCCAGGCTAGTTAAGCATAACTCAAGGCCCCCCCCTTGGCCCTAGCTGAGTAGGCCCTCTTTGCTAGCTTAGAGCACAATGCTAGCACGATAGAGTAAGATATCACAAAGTAGACCGGTATCGTATAAGATCTTAATGCCTCTTAAACGGAGCGGGTACCTTAACTTGAGAAGACTAGCTTCCCGTCCTACCTGGCCGGTCTACAAGACAACTAGATCAAGAGCGCTTACAAGTTGCCGCCTAAAGACCTAGTTAAGGCCACTAATAATAACCAAGACCTGGCCCGGATATTGGTTACCGTATAGGCCCTGTTCTCCCAGGCCTACCAGCTCTGTAACAAGACCTCCCTTGACTGCAAAATAACCTAGTAACGGGTTAATATCCTGAACGAGTTTTACACGGGCGCGTCTAGCCAGGCCGGCAACTTCTAGTACTACAAGGAGCCGTTAACGTTGACCGACTACTTCCAGGTCTGGCAACAGTTACTAGCTTACTACTAGCGTGTCGTCTAGGCCAAGGAGGACTACTTTACGACCTCTAGCCAGCTTGAACTAGAGCTAGAGTAACAAGGGCAAGGACTGCTACTAAATGCCTTATAGCTAACACCGTTCCAGGCCCAGGCCACAGAGGCAGTACTAGCAGCCCTAGCCCTAGACCCAGACGAGGACCAGTTACTATTATAGCACGCTGTCCAGAAGCTCTACCTGGCCTTAATTTACTAGTAGGTCAACAGCACCCCTTTCTAGTCTCTTGTTATTAGCTTTTATATTATACTTAATAAGGTAATAATACACGGGAAAGTAGAGTCAATAAAGTTAATAAAGCTAGTAAAGTTAAGGCACGGGCATAAGGCATGACAAGAGTCAAGAAACTTTAACTATTACTTGTTTATTTTAATTTAAATAATCTAGCTCGTTATCTTTAATTATACTTGCTTTTAAGAATAAGACAATAAGGCCTAGATCTTAATCTTCTTAATTAAGGTCTATAAGTAATTCTTTTAATAATTAATTAAGATACTCTTTAATTATATCTTATAATAATAACTTTATCTCTTTATCGTGTTTAAGTAATTATTAACAAAGCATTAAGTTATTTGGTCCTACCCTTTATTAATGCACTTGTTTTCGCTGAAAACACGCCAATGCGACCCCGGCTAGCGTAATCGCATTCCGCTGAAAATATGCCAAATGGATTCCGGTAAAAACAACACTAAAACCAGTATACCGCACGGACCTAGCTCGCCCAACGACTGACTGCTACTCTTATTTTACAGACTACAAAGGCTCCTCAATACGTGTAGTCATATTCTCCTATAATCCAGTACACCAGGTTATCATATGCCAGGCCTGCCAGTCGTGTATCGTCCCGGGCGCCCGTAGCCAGGAACGGCACTTGCGGGCCCCGCCGCACCGCCTGGTCGGGGAGGCCCTACACGCAACGCTCCAGCAGCTACGCGGCTACAAGCTGCGCACAGTTGAGGAGCTGAAGCAGTCGAAGCCCCAGCTGGGCGACAGCTGCCCGGCACTCCCCCACCTAGCCAGCTACCAAGGCCTCCGGTGCTTGCAAGCCCAGTGCGGCTTCAAGACCCGCCAAGCTACTGCGATCCAGAAGCATGTAGTTACAGCATACCAGATCAAGGCGGCTAGCCACTGTACCCGCCAGCCCTTGTGGCAGGCCTGCCAGCTCCAGACCTACTTTACTAGCAAAGGCCGTATTGACTACTTCGAGGTCACGGGCCCGGCAGCGGCTAGCGATGGCCAGGACAGCGGCAGTAGCAATGGCAGCCGGCCGCTTGCTACTACTACTGTTACTGCTACTGCTACTGCTACTGCTACAGCGGCCCAGCAGGCCCTGTTTGCTAGTATTGAGCAGGATACTCGTACAATCCAGCAAGACATTGATCGGGAGGCTGCTATTATACAGGACTTGAACGCCTCCCGGACTAAGCGAGTGCCTTGGCTTGAGAAGACCGGCTTCCCGGCCTACCTGGCCGGCCTATAAGATAGCCAGATCAAGAGTGCTTACAAGCTGCCGCCCAAAGACCCGGCTAAGGCCACGGATAGCGACCGAGACCTGGCCCGTATCTTGGCAGTTATATAAGCCTTGCTTGACCAGGCCTACCAGCTTTGTAATAACACCTCTCTTGACTGTAAAATGACCTAGCAATGGGCTAATATCTTAAACGAGTTCTATACGAGTATATCTAGTAAGGTAGACGGCTTCCGGTACCGCAAGGACCTGTTAATATTAATCGATTACTTCCAGGTCTAGTAATAATTGTTGGCCTATTACTGGCGTGTTGTCCGGATTAAGGAGGACTACTTTATAATAGTTAACTAGCCGGTACTAGCTCTCTTACCCAATGCCTTGCAGTCCATACCGTCCTAGACCCGGGCTATATAGGATATACTAGCGGCTCTAGTCCTCGTCCCGGACCAGGACCTGGACTAGCTCCTACTCCAGTAAACTGTCCGGAGACTTAGTCTAGTCTTAATTTGCTAATCGGTTAATAATACTCCTTTCCAGTCTCTAATTATTAGTTTTTATACTATACTTAACCGGATAATATAAAAGCTAGTGATATAAATAAGATTAAGATTATAATAAGAGTCTAGTAATTTTAATTATTACTTATTCGCTTTAATTTAAATTATTTAATTTATTATCTTTAATTATATTTACTTTTAAGAATAAAAAGACAAGTTCCAAATCCCAATATTCTTAATTAAAGTCTATAAGTAATTCTTTTAATAATTAATTAAAATACTATTTAATTATATTTTATAATAACGGTTTTATTTCTTTATTATATTTAAATAATTATTAATTAAATACTAGATTATATAATCTTTAAATAATCAAATAGTCCTTTATTATAATATTAATTTATAATTTAATTATATTAACTAATTCGTGTTCTCGGAATACTAATAGACTTATATTCTTTTTTATAATAAATTAATATTTAATATAAATAATTTACTTTTATTAAAATCTTAATAATTTTAAAATAATTTAAACTTATAATAATATAATAATTCTTGATTTTAATACTTTTAAAATAAAAAACTTATTATTAATATAAATTTAATATTCCTTTATTAGATTCAAGGCCAATCTAGTTTATAAATCCTTTTCTTATATTAAATCACGATTAATAATAATTAATCGATTATTTTAAATCTTATTATTATTAATATTTATAAGATTTATATATAAGACTTTTTGAAGCGGCTCTTAGTGCTTTATCACGTGACCTTTGGCCAGTTCTTATACTAGTCTAAACTATTCTTAATCCGATAATAAAATATTAATTATTAGTATTATATTTTATTTTAAAAAAAACTAATATTAATTTATATATAATATTATAAAGACTAATAATAATTAAGTATTTATAAGAAAAATATCCGGTTTTTATTTAAAGTAATAAGTAATTTATTATTTAATTATTTTATTTATATTATATTATTATATTAATTCTTTTTATATTAATCGAAGTCTAAAGTCCTTATCTCTTTTTATTTTTAGACTAAACTAGATAATATAGTTTAATTAGATAATATACTATTTAATTATCTAATTCAGACTTATATCCGAGTTCAAGTATCACGATTATATATTATTAACTAGTATTACTTCTTTATAACTATTTATAAAGAGAAGTTCTTAAGGAAAGAATAAACCAATTTTGGTTTAAATAATAGTAATTAAGATAATAATAAACTAAGCGAGGATAAGCAGGATCTAGTTATTATAATAGTATAAAGTAATTATAACTTCCGTACCTTTAATCTAGACTATACTAGTACTATTACTCTCACTATAAATATACTATTATACCGTGATCACCGCGCTTCCTAGACCTGGTAGTAGTTCTTCCGCTTTGACCAGATATTATAGGGCAAGCGGCCGCGGGGGGCCTCTGATACTGCTGTCCTAGTAGCTATATCAAGTCTAGTCAACCGGGTTAGAAAGGGCTACTTCCAGCCAGTATATACGTATACTGAAACCGAGCTACTGGCTACGGCCCGCCAGTTGTACAACGACCCTGCACTGCAGCTCTATAGCACTGGGCAGCGGGAGGCTCTCCTGGGTACACTAGGGCCCCGGCCAACAGAGCAGGTCGTCGTGGTCGCCGGGACTGGCGCCGGCAAGACGCTCGTGGCTTTGCTGAGCGCGACCGTAACTCATGCCAGGACGACACTCTTCCTCTTGTTTATAGTAGCGCTTCGGGGGGACATGCTTAGACGCTACTAACAGGTAGGCATCCGGCCCCTAGTCTGGTCCGTAAAGTCCCGGGAGACGGCGCCGCTCGTCTTTGTAGCCGTTAAGTCAGCTTGTACAGAGCAGTTCTTGGACTACGCCAAGGGCCTAGCCCTACAGTAGTAGTTAGACCGGATCATTATTGACGAGTGTCACCTGACGATTACGGTTAATGACTACCGGCCTTATATATCCCAGCTTGGTTGGCACGTCCGGCAAGTGCCTGCCCAGATAGTCTGGTTAACGGCTATACTGCCCCCGGTCCTGTAAGAGGAATTTATCCAGTAGAATAAGCTTGTATAGTCACGGGTAGTCCGGGAGTCGACTAACCGGCTTAATATCAAGTATATTATGAGCCGCCAGACCGGGCCGGGCACGCTCGTCCAGAAGGCTGTCACGCTAGTCAAGATCTGCTAGTAGAGGGAGGAGGTCTTTAACTCTTCTCAAGACAAGATTATTATCTACTGCTAGACTAGGAAGGCAGTAGGCGAGCTCGGCCAGATCCTCAACTGCCTTATATATATATTTGTATCCGGTATTATCACAGCCAAGGTGACTATTATTGCCAGCTGGCTTGTAGACCCAAGCCAGTCGGCCATTACAATAATGTCAGCGTTAGGGCTCGGCTTTGATTATCCTTATATACGCTGGGTCATCCACACTAGCACGCCAGACAAGGCTACGGCCTTTGCCCAGGAATATAGCAGAGCTAGCCGTGACGGCCGCCAGGCCTTTTCCATTATCCTCCTCAACGCGGCTTGGCAGGCCCAGCCAGAGCTATAGCTGTACTCAGACCAAGAGGCCATACAGCTCTACTTGAGCCAGCAGTACTGCTCCCGCGGCGTGCTTAGCCAGTTCTTGGACAGCGAGCCGTATTGGCGCTGGTGTATGGCTGACGACATGGCCTGCCAGGTCTGCCAGGTGCCATATAGCGAGGCACGGCCAGCTGGCGTCCCGTTTAGCCTGGCAGCTGCTGCCAGTGCTGTATTTACTGGCCCTGAAGAGGTGCTACGGCAAGGCTATGCCCAAGAGCAGGCCCGTAGCCGGTACGAGCAGGATTTGGAACTCGCCCTAGGCAGCTGCCTCTACTGCCGGGCCATGGGGCAGCCGTTTGACCATGCCGCAATACGGTGCGCACAGCGCTTTGACTGGATCCGGGCTAAGAAGACGGTCTTAGTAGCGTGCCATAAGCAGGGCAAGTACTGGATTGCACCGTATATGGCGTGCTGGTAGTGCTTCCAGCCGCAGACGGTCTGCCGGGTAGCTGACCCTGTACACGAGGAGACGAGCTGCCGGCTGGTTGACTTACCCAGGCTGACAAAATGAAGTTGAGTCAATTGTATTTGATTTCCCATATAATCATTTAGCGTGGATTTGCTGAAGGAACTAATTATATAAAGTTAATTTTATTTATTAGGATTATATACAAATAAGCTCGGATATAACTCAAATTCGAGTATAAATTGATCCAGATATATATAATACTAATCCTATTAAATATATTATTCAGAATCCATTATAGGATTATTTATTAAAGATTAGATCTAGTGAATTGATTTTTAATAAAAGAGAATAAGTATATAAATCAAATAAATAAAATCCCCAGATTTGAATATAAATAGATATAAAAGTATAAAAGTATAAAATCGGAAATTATAATTAATTATTATATATATGGATTTAGAATATAAATTTGAATATATAAAATAATATATAAAAAAATAAAATAAAAATAAAAATAAATAAAAATATATATTTAATTTATTTAATTAAATTAATTATTATAAATCTATTTATATATTTACTAGAATATAAAATAGTAATATATATTAAATATAAATATATTATATTATTTAATAATATTAATATTTATTTAAAGAATAAAAATATATATAATATATTAAAGAAAAATAAAAGATTAATAATTAAAAAAATTTAAAAGATTTAAGAATTAATAATAAATAAAATAGATTTAAATAGATTAATTTTTGTTTTAATAAATAATCTCTTTATTTTAATATTATAAGAATTTAGAATAAATAATAAAAAATATTAATTATTTAATAAAATCGAAAAATTATATTAATATATTAATTATTATTAATAAATAATCCAAGAGTATTATTATTAAATATATTAATAAGAGAATTTATAAAAAAAAACCAATTAGAAATAAGAAAAAATATATAAATATTATAAAGAATTAAAGTTTATTATTAATATTTTTTTATTTATAAATTGAATATTTAATATTTTAAAGTTTAAATAAAGGATTTTAGTTTAATAATATTATTCGAAAATATTAATTTAAATATTATTAAAATAGTATTAAAATAAATTATATAATAAATAAAAAAGAAAATATATTATTAGATTATTAAATTAAAGAAAATTTAAAAATTAAATTTATAATTATATTATATAAAATAAATCGAGTATTTAAAAATATTTAATTAAAAAGAATTATAAGAATTGATTATTTTTATTAAAAATAATAAATTAGAATTAAATATATTATATAAAATATTTAATTAATTAATTTAAAATATATAATATTATTATATTCGATTAATAATTAAATTAGAAATATTATTTAAAATAAATTTAAAAAAAAAATATTCGAATATTATTTAATAATTAAATAAATATTATTATTATAAAAATATATATAAAAATATATAAATAATTATTATATTATATTTTTTAATTTAAAAATATTAAATTCGAGAAGTGATTAAAATATAAATTAATAAAAAGATAATAAATAATTATTTAAAATATATAAATAAATATTAAAGAATTTATATAATAAAAGAAAAAATATTTAAAATATTTAAAAAATAAAATAAAAAAAAAGAGAAAATCGAATAAAGAAATTGAATAAATAAACTATTTTTTATATAAGAGTGATTTTTTAATAAAAGATTAAAAATACGAGATTATAATTAATTTATATATTATTAATTAAAGTATTTTTTAATAAAAGATTAATTTTTATTAATTTTTATTAAATGAATATTTATTAGATTATATTTTTTATTTAATTATATTCTTATATAATTTAATTTATTTTATAATTATATATTATATTTATAAGTCTTATATTATTCTTAAAAATAATAATTAAAAATAATATTTATAAATTAAACTTTATTAATTATTAAATAATATTTTTAATATAATTATATAATTCTTAAATAATTATAATTTAAAAAGTATTAAAAAGTTTAAAGAATATAAATCTCGATTTGAGAATTAATATTAATTAATTAAATATTTAATTAATTATAATAGTTTTTATTATTTATAATCCGAATATAAATATTATATTTATTATTTATTTATAAAATTAAAATAAAAAAATATAAATTTAATTTATTATAAAAAGAATATAAACTTTAAATATATTTTATAGAATATAAAAAAATTAATTATTTTATAATAATAAATAATAAATAAAAAAAGGAATATTTAAATAAATTAATAATTCTATTCTTTTAATATAATCTAAAAAGGAATTATTTAAAAAATTAAAAAAGGATTATAAGAATATAAAATATAATCTCGAGAAATAAATAATTATAATCTAGAATATTAAAGATTCAAGATTAAAAAGAATATTATAATTATATAATTTAATAGAATTTCTATATTATATAATTATATTAAAGAATAAAAAGATTTAGAATTTATATAAATTATTATTAAAAAAAGAATTTAATATAAATAATAAGAATATTAAAAATCCTGATTTTATTCGAATTCTAATTATAATTAAAACTATTTTAAGAAATATATATAAATTATATAATAATATTTTATTAAATTGAAAAATAATCTAATAATAAATTAATATTCTAAACGAACTTTATATTAGAATTTTAAATAAAATAAATAAATTCTAGTATTTTAAGAATATATTAATTCTAATTATATATTTTATTATTATAAAATAACTATTAGTATATTATTATTAAATAATATATAATAAGAATAATCACTTTATTTGAATTTAAATTCAATTAAATAATTAATTACTATTTGGAAATATTATTTAATTAATTACTTTATAGATTCGAATTATAAATAAGATTATAAAAGTCTTAATTATTAAGAATAAAAAAGAAATTAAATTAATTCTGAAATATATTATTTAATAATTTTATTTAATTTTAATCTATTATATTATTAATAATATACTTTTCAAATCACTTATTTTAAATTTTTATATTATATTAAATAAAAAGGTTTATAAAAAAGATTAAGAATTATAAAAAGAATCGAGAAATTTTAATAATTATTTATTAATTCTAATATAGATTATTTAATTTATACTTTTTAATTATACTTATTTTTAAGAATAGAATAATAAAGATTAAATCCTTGTTTTTTTTATTAAAATCTATAAAAAGTTCTTTTAATAATTAATTAAAATTCTATTTAAATATATTTTATAATAAAAATTATATTTATTCAAAATTAAAAAAATTATAATTATAAAATATTAAATTTAATAATTATTAAATAAACAAATAATAAAATATTATAAATTTCCGATTTAATAATTTTTAAATATTAATAAATTATTATTTTAAATAAAGAATTTAATTTTTATAAAATTATAAAAATTAAAAAATAATTTAAATTTAAAAGATTTTAAAGACTTTTAATTCTTTTATTCTAATAATTCGGAATTCTTAAAAAATATTAAACTAATTCTCTTTTAATAAATCTAGATTAATATTAAATTCCGAATTATATTTTTAATTAAAAATAAAAATAAAAGTATAATTTTATATTTTAAAATTATAAAAATTTATAAAATATATATTTAAGAATTCTTAAAACGAGTATTAATATTATATTATATTTTATTTAATTTATTATTATAAGAATTTAAATTATTATTTATAATATAATAAAATAATATTTAATAATATTATTTATTAATTTAAAAGAAATTAATTATAATCTATATTTAATATTATAAAGATTAATAATAATCTAATATATATAAAAATAATATTCGGTTTATATTAAAGATTATTAAGAATTTATTATTTTTATATATTATATATATTTTATTTTTAAAATAATTATTTTTTAAATAATAAAAATTAAATATTCTTATTTCTTTTTATTTTTAAATTAAATTAAATAGAATAATATAAATTAATAAAATACTTTTAATTTATTTAATAAAAGTATATATTTATATTAAAGTATTATATTTATATATATTTAATTAATAATAGTTTATAATATTAATTATTAAAAAGAAGTTTTTTATTAAAGAATAAATAAACTTTAATCTTAAGAATAATATTAAAAAAGATATTAAAAATGAATTAGATTTGATTATTTTAATAGAATTAAATAATTATATATATATTAGAATAATAATATTTATTATAAATACTTTATTATATTAGAATTATTAAATATTAGAAAATTAATATATACTTTTTCGATTTAATTATTTCTATTTCTTATATAAAAGTGATTTTTTAATAAAGGACTAAAAATATAATAAACTAATTAATATAAATATTATTAATTAAAGTATTTTTTGATTAAGGACTTTTTAATCCGGAATTAGTTTTTTTTAAATTCCTATAAATAAGTATTTATTAAATTATATTCTTTATTTAATTATATTTTTATATAATCTAATCTATTAAATAATTATATATTATATTTATAAATCTTATATTATTCTTAAATATAATAATCAGGAATAGTATTTATAAATTAAATCTTATTAATTCTTAAATAATATTTTTAATATAATAGTCTAATTCCTAAATAATTATAATTTAAAGAATATTAAAAAGTTCAAGGAATATAAACTTCAATTTGAGAATTAGTATTAATTAATTGAGTATTTAATTAATTATAATAGTTTTTATTATTTATAATAAAATTATATATATTATATTTATTATTTATTTAAAATAAAAAAATATATAATATTTACTTATAAGATAAAAGTAAAAAAACACGAAATAAATCTATTATAAAAAGAATATAAATTATAAATATATTTTATAATCGGAGATTTAATTAATTATTTTATAATAATAAATAATAAAGAAAAGAAAGGAATATTTGAATAAATCAAGGATTCTATTCTATTAATATAATCTAAAAAGGAATTATTTAAAAAGTTAAAAAAAGATTATAAGAATATAAAATATAATATTAAAGAATAAATAATTATAATCCAAAATATTAGAAATTCAAGATTGGAAAGAATATTATAATTATATAATTTAATAGGATTTTTATATTATATAATTATATTAAAGAATAAAAAAATCTAGAATTCATATAAATTATTATTAAAAAAAGAATCTAATATAAATAATAAGAATATTAAAGATTCTTATTTTATTCGAATTTTAATTATAATTAAAATTATTTTAAGAAATATATATCAGTTATATAATAATACTTTATTAAATAAGAAAATAATATAATAATAAATTAATATTTTAAATAAATTCTATATTAGAATATTAAATAAAATAAATGAATTTTAGTATTTTAAGAATATATTAATTCTAATTATTTATTTTATTATTATAAAGTAATTATTAATATATTACTATTATATAATATATTATAAAAGTAATTATTTTATATAGATTAAACTAGATTAAATATTATTTAAAAATATAATTTAATTAATTATTTTATAAATTCAAATTATAAATAAGATTATAAAAGCCTTAATTATTAAAAATAAAAAAGAGATTAAATTAACTCTTAAGTATACTATTTAATAATTCTATTAGATTTTAATTTATTATATTATTAATAGTATATTATTTAAATCTCTTATTTTGAGTTTCTATATTATATTAAATAAAAAAGTCTATAAAAAAGACTAAGGATTATAAAAGGAATCGGGAAATTTTAATAATTATTTATTAATTTTAATTTAAATTATTTAATTTATACTCTTCGATTATATTTATTTTCAAAAATAGAATAATAAAAATCAAATTCCTGTTTTTCTCATTAAGATTTATAAAAAGTTCTTTTAATAATTAATTGAAATACTATTTAATTATATTTTATAATAGAGATTATACTTATTTAAAATTAGAAAAGTAATAATTATAAAATCCTAAATTTAATAATTCTTAAATAAATAAATAATAGAATATTATAATATAAAATTATAAATATTATAAATCTCTAATTTAATAATTTCTAAATATTAATAAGTTTATATTTTATTATATAATAAATTATTATTTTAAATTAAAGATTTAATTTTAATAGAATTATAAAAACTAAAGAATAATTTAAATTTAAAAGATTTTAATAATTTATAATTTTCTTATTCTAATAATTTCGAATTTCTAAAAAGTATTAAATTGATTTTCTTTTAATAAATCTAGAATAATATTAAATTCCGGATTATATTCTTAATTAAAAATAATAATAAAAGTATAATCTTATATTCTAAAATTATAAAAATCTATAAAGTATATATTTAAAAATTCCTTAAACGAATATTAATATTATATTATATTCTATTTAGTCTATTATTATAAGAACCGGAATTACTATTAGTAATATAATAAAATAATACTTAATAATATTATTTATTTATAAAAAAAACTAATTATAATTTATATTCAATATTATAAAAATTAATAATAGTCTAGTATATATAAGAATAATATTTACTTTATATTAAAAGTAATTG
Organism: Hyaloscypha hepaticicola; assembly: GCA_002865625.1. NCBI lineage: Eukaryota > Fungi > Ascomycota > Leotiomycetes > Helotiales > Hyaloscyphaceae > Hyaloscypha > Hyaloscypha hepaticicola. Next base: position 945,459 of record KZ613478.1, read on the forward strand.
GAAATCTATTACTTTTATATATTATATATATTTTATTCTTAAAATAATTATTCCTTTAATAATAAATTCTAAATATTCTTATTTTTTTATATTTCTAAATTAAATTAAATAGAATAATATAAACTAATAGAATACTTTTAGTTTATTTAATTAAAGTATATACTCGTATTAAAATATTATACTTATATATATTTAATTAATAATAGTTTATAATATTAATTATTAAAAAGAAGTTTTTTATTAAAAAACGAATAAACTTTAATTTTAAAAAGAATATAAAAGAGAATATTAAAAATAAACTAGATTTGATTACTTTAATAAAATTAAATAATTATACTTTTTATACTTTTAATTATATATATACTAGTATAATAATATTTATTCTAAATACTTTATTATATTAAAATTATCGAGTATTAAAGAACTAGTATATACTCTTTCGATTTGATTATATTCTTTAAGAAAAAAGACTATAGAATATTTTAAAGATATTATTATTACGAATATTAAATATCTTGAAATGAAGTCAAATATATAAAAAAGGGGTTTACTTTATAACTAATCTATTAATTATTATTTATAGATTATATAATATATCGGATATATAATTATAAGTTCCAGAATAGTAAAATAGTCTTTTTATAATTATAGGACTCTATCCGATCGAGTAAATAGTCTTGATAATAGGAACTGGTTTTGATAAGTCATTTATTTTTATAATAAATATATTAGTTATAGATACCCGGACTATAATCTTGATTCTCTCAATGATTATTCTCTGAAGTAATATACTGAAATATTATTATTAAATAAATATCCGATCCCTGATTTGATTAATTAATATCAAATAATTAATCTCACTTATTATTATATTAATAGAGATTATATATACTAAGACTTTCCTTAATTATACTTATAATCTAATTAATTAATAAAAGTTAAACCGGATTATAATTAATAAGAGTCATTTCACGATTATTATTAATAATTATTATCCGTGTATAATATAATTAGATTAGTATATCCGACAGATTAGGACTCAGACTATTTAATTAATTACTATTTTCCCTCCGATTATATAAGAGTAATTTATTAAATATAATAAATTAATTAAATCTAGGATTATCCGAGAGTTAATAAATCGGTCAAATATTAAATATATAATTAATCGAGAAATTAGATTTAGTATTTTAATTAAAAAGACTATTAATCTGATTTGAGTATACTAGTCTTAAAAGGAGATTTTTAATTATATTCAGAATAAGATTATCCTTTATTACTGGATCCGGAATAAAGTAATATTATTTACTAATATACTAGAATATCTATTATATATCTCTAAGTCCGGATTAGATAAGAAGAAAGTAATCATTCTCTTTAAATAGCTTTCTAATCCAGACTAACTAATAATTATAACTATCTCTACTCTCGATATTGGATTTGACTATTCTTATATTCACTGGATAGTCTATATTAATATATCTGACGAGATATCTGCCTTCTCTTAGGAGTCTGGTAGGGCAGGGCAAGACAGGGAGAAGATATTGTCGATTGTGATACTGAGTATCACTTGGAAGCCGTAACTAGACCAGTCCCTGTTCCCGGACCGGGAAGCTATATAATTGTATTTGACACAGTAATACTACTCCCGGGATATGCTAAACCAATTCCTAGATACTCAATCGGACTGGCACTGGTATATAGTAGGCGAGGAGGTGTGCCAGGTCTGCAGGGATCCTTATACCGAAGCCCGGCCTCAGGACCTGATATTTGCCCTTAAGATACCTGCAGGAATAGTCTTTACTGAATCAAAAGAGGTCTTGTGGCAAGACTATACGCGGGACCAGGTGCTTGATAGTTATGAGAGAGACCTCCAGACTATAGTCGGCAGTTATCTCTACTATAGGATTGAAGGTTATAACTTTGAGTATATAGTCTGAAAGTATTCCCGGTAGTTCTATTAGATTAATACCAAGAATGAAGTTTATTAAATACAGAAAGGAGAGGATAAGGACTGGATTGAGTAATATATAATTTATTAGAATTACTATTAATTATAAGATATTTATTAGATAACGGATCCGGAATATAAGAAAATAGAATATTAGTTTCCAGATATAATAATACTAATCTATTATAGGATATATAAATAGATAAATAATTCTAAATAGTTTCGAAAATACTTTTAATAATTCTTTAAAATAGAACTTGAGTATATATTCTAATTAGAGAAAATAATATTATTAAAAGAAAATAAATATATTCAAACTAATTATATAATAGTCCTTATTCTAATAGAATTAGAATAAGGGTTTTAATTAAATAATTAAAGGTTTATTATATATTAATAAAAAGGAAATTATAAATTAGATTTAATTATAATAAATTAATTAAAAACTCTTTAGTTTATTATATATTAAAGGATTATTAATATATATTATATATTTAATATTAATTAATTATTTGATTTCCTGATTAAATAGTATTTATATAAGAGTTTTTTAATAAAATTCTAATTTTCTAATTATTTATAAATATACAAGTCCAGGATTATACTTAATTCTTTTATTAATAAATATTATTAAATAATGAAAAACCAAGAGATTATATTCAATTTTAAAAGAGACTATATTCAATTTCCAAAAAAATATAATCAAAAGTATTATTTAAATATATCGAGTTCGGGAATAATATAAGTAAACTCGTTTATTTTATTCCCGTTTTCAGAATCCCGGAATTTTATATAATTAATATTATTAGAATTACTATTATTATTTTATTAAAGTGAATTAATATTAAAAAAGGTATTATTAGTTAATAAAGAAAATATCTAATATATATAAACAAAACCCGAAATTAAGAAGTATTAATATAATAGTAAAATTTTAAGAAATAAAAAGAAAAAGAGAAAAGAATAAAAAGGAATAAGAATATATAAATCAATTAAAATAAATTATTACTATAGACTAATTTATTCATTTATTCGAATTCTATATGATTATTTATAAGAAATACAAGTATATTATATTATTTAATCAGATTAATATTCATTTCACTTTTAAGTATTTATATAGATTTATAAAATAAGAATAAAAGAGGATTATAAAGGAATTAATAAAGATTAACGGATTGATTTTGAATAAGAAAATATTAAAATAATATAAGTTTCTATTCTCAATTAATATAATAGAATTAGTTAAGATATTACAAATATTATAATCAAATAGATTATAATATATATTTGGGATTAAAAGGGATTTTATATATTCGTATATATATAAGTCTATTAGAAATATACGAAAATATATATTTGAAATCTATAAATAGAAAACTCTAAATAAAAGGGATTAATAAAAGAAAAATATTATAATTCCCAATATACTATAATAAAATAGAGTTTTATATTAATAGTTTTTTATTCAGGGACTCAAGTCGGGATTTTTTAAAATAGGAAAAAGTATAAAGGATTAAGTAAATAGAAAAGTGAAAGAAATCGAATAGGAAAAGTTAAAAAAAGCCATTAATCAAAATATAATAATAATAAACAATATTCAGAAATAAAAGATCCAGATTACAGATAAGTTCAAGGAAATAGATTTATAAAAGCGAAAAACCGATTGGATTAAATATATTAAAGATTATAATCGAAAGGAATTATAAGAATTAGTTTAATTGATTTATTTAAAAAAGAAACCGGAATTAATTATAATCTATAGGATATTCTAATAGTTAATTCATTAAGTCCAAAAGAATATTATATATAATATAATTAATCAAATAATATTATTTAAAGTCTATAAAAAAGAATAAAAGAAAAAGTCTAATAAACTATTTAATAATTATATAAATAGAATAATATTTCAATAATATATATTATATTAAAATCAATTATTAAATTATATAATCCGAATAGATAATTTAAATAAAGAAAAATAATTAAAATTCAAATTAATTAATAAATAATAAAATATATTTAATTAATTAATAAATATTATAAATTAGATAATTAAATTTCAGAATAGGAAAAAAGATAATAATATTAAAATATATTAGAATTTGAAAAAGTATATTCAAAACCGATTATTATAATTTTATATTATATTATTAAATTATAATTTAATTAATAATAAGTACTAGAGTATTATTATTAATAAATTGACTATTTTAGATTTATAAAAAGGAAGAAAATAAACTAATATTAAGGATTATATATTCAAGTTATTAATTATTATTAAATTAATATAATTAATAATTATTCAGAATATATATAAGATCTATTAATAAAGTATTATTAAAAAGATCAAATAGAGAATAAATCAGATTAATATTAAAAAGAGTATATAAAATTATATAAAATTAATTTAAAGAATAATCCGGAAATTTATAATATTAATAAATAATAATAATAAATCCATATTTATAGATTAGATATTAAAGACTCGTATATATAGATTATATATCCGATATAATATATTAGTCAAAAGAATAATAAATTAGAAAAGGAAAATGATTTTATATTAAAAGATCTAATTTATTATAAAACAGATTCGAGAAATAGTATATAGTTTAATTATTGAGATATATTAAATATTAATCAAGAATTTATTAATATTAGAATTGGATTTATATAAAGAGATTAAAGAATAGTAATTATTACTAATCGATTGGATTAGTATTATAAATAATTTCACGGAATAATAAATAAAATAATTATTTTTAAAGGATTCTCGAAATCAATTTAATATTAAAAGAATTAATAAAAGGAAATAATTAATCCAGTATATTATAAATGAATCGGGATTAGTAAAAAGGTTTATAAAAATTGAATATTAAAAGGACTAATCGATTTAATAAAAGAAAAAAACTATTAAATAATATTAATAAATCAAAGAATAATTCTAGAAGAATTTATTAGTATTAAAGTATATAATCAATAATTAAATAATACGAGTATAAGAGATTATTGGAATTCGGTATCGAAATATATTTAATAATAATATATAAAATATTTTCATTAATAATAAATTAGTAATATTTATAATAGTATATTATAAAGAATATAAATTTAATAAAAAGACTAAATTAATCTAATAGTTTTTATTATAGAAAATTGAAAAATTATTAATATATTATTTATAATTAGTTTTATTATTTTAAGAGAATATTCAAGTAATAATAAATAGAATAATCGAATTAAGTATATTTATATAAAGTAATACTAAAAGAGAGAATGAGAAAGAAGAGAAGAAAGAGAAGAAAAAGAAAAAGAAAAGAGAAATAGAGATTAGATTAATTGATTCTAATATTAATATTCCAAATATAGATTTAGAAATAGAAGATATTAAGAATAGTATTTGCCGATTCAAGAAATAATAAATATTCGAGAGAATATAAAGGATTATTTAATAAAAGAGTATAAAATAAATAGAAATAAAATTAAATATTAGTTTATAAAAACAGATTATTATTATTATTATTTATTAATTTTTATAAAATAAGATTAGATTTAAGAATAAAAATAATTTGGAAAATAATAATAATTTTAATAAAAATAATTATAAAAGAAATAATATATAGAATTTATAAACCGATTATAGAATCCGGATTATAAGATTAATTTATATTTATTTATTATCCGAAAATAGATTTAAATCCAAGAATTAATATAAGAGATTTTATTAAATAAACTAAAAATAATATTAGTTTTTAGAATTTATATCTAATTAGACCGGATTTAGAATAAAGATTAAATAGAAATATAAATAATTATATTAGAATTAAATAAATTAAAAGATATAATTATATTAATAAAAGTAATTATAAGAGATTAATATTTATTATTAATTAAAAGTATTATAAGAATTCGAGATTAAATTCAAGAGTATATAAGAATCAATTATTAATATTATTATAATAGATTATAATCCTATAATTATAATTATTAAAACCGAGATCGGAAAGACTATAATTATTATATTATTTATTAATAATATTTTCGAAAACACTATTATTATAATTATATTATTATATATATTATAAAAAAATTTATAAAAAAGATATAAAAAAGTCCAGATTTCTAATATAATATAAAATAATTAATAATTATATAATTTAGTATTTATTATATTTATTATATTCGAGTTTATTATTATTAAAATATTTATAGAATTTATAAACCAATTATAAGAAATATATTAATTAAACCGGATTATATAAAATAAATATTATATAATATTAAATAGATTATTCAATTTCTAGTTAAAGTTATAAGAATTAGAAAAATTAATATTATAAAAAGTATAAATAGTATATTTAATAATAATATTATTCTCTTAAAATAAGAATATATTTTATTATTTAATCTATATTTAAAAGAATTAGATTTATTAATTCCGGAATTATATAATATAATCTAATATAATATATTAAATCAAGAAAGTGGATTTGAATAAAATAAAGATAAAAAAAGATAAAAAAGATATTTTGGATTTAGAAAAGAATAAAAAGGGATTTGAAAGAATTATAAAGAGAATAGTATTAATATTAATAATCGAGAAATTAGAATAATTTCCAATATTAGAAAAAATTATTATTTATAATAATAGTATTAAGAATATAAATAATTTAAAAGAAATATTAGAATATAAGATTTATTATTAAATAATTAATATCCGAGATAAGAAGACTAAAAGATTAAAGGATTAAATAAATAAAAGAAATAGAAGTAAATTAGAAAAAGAATAAATAATTATTATAATTAATATATTAGAATTAGGGATTAATATATCGAATATTCGAATTATAATTCATATAGGATTTATTCGGAATTTAAAATTAAAAGATTATAATTAAAAGAATAAATAAATTAATTATAATAATAAAAGGAATAAGACTATTATTATATTATCTATTCGGAATAGAAAATAGATTAAGAGTATTATAAAGAATAAAAGAAAGTGAATTAATATATAAGAGTTTATTTAAAGAGATATTTATTAGTAAATAATATTAGATTAAATAATAAATAAATATATAAACCGAAAAGTATATAAAAAGAAAAAAGAATTATATAATATTTATTAAGAGTAAATAAAAGAAAAAGAGAAACGGATTTTACGAATATAGATTATTTATTAATTAGATAAAAAAGAGTATAATAATAATAAAATTGATTTGAAATAGACTCGAGAAAGTAAAATAAATAATAAGATTAGATTTAATTAAGAATTCTAATATAAAAAGAATAGATAATAGTCCCGAGTGATTAGTATTATAAATAAATTATAATTCAATTTATAGAAATAGTAATAAGAGTAAATATAATATATAATTATTTTTCAAAGATATAAGAAAGTATAAGAGGTTTAGAAATTAAAAGAGTATTTGAAAATATAAATATTATAATATTTATTATATATTATAAAAAGATATAATAATTATAATCATTCGATTAAGGAATATTTATAAGAGAGAATAGATATTATATAAAAAAGAATTAGGAATATATAAGAATAGATTCGATTCGAGAGATTTTTATATTATTTTTATTATTATATATTATAGAGTATTTACTAATAATAAGAATCAAAAGAGGAGAATATTTATTAGTAAAAGATTCTGGAATAAAAGTATTAATTTAAAGAGATTATAATATTAATAATTATTAGTATATTATATATAAAAAAGTAATAAATAATAAAAGTAATATATAAAATAATCGAAAAGAATAGGATTAATATTCAGATTAATAATATTATATATTAATAATTAAAAAAGTGTATAGAATAGAAAGGAGTGAAAATAAACCGTTTATTATAAGTATTTTATATAATATTCCGGGAATTATAATAGTATAGTTTTTATTATTAATTCCGGAATATTTTTATTTATAATTATTATCAGAATAAATAAATCAAATTAAGATTAGATTCCGGTATATATTTTATTTATAATTATTATTAGAATAAATTAAAATTCAAGAAAAGACAGGATTAATTTCTAATATATATTTTATTAATAATTGTTATTAAAAGAGTATTTTATAAGAAGACAAAAGGGGATTATATATAAAAGCAAAAAGTAATTTTATAAAAAGACAAGAAGGTCCGAATTTATTAATATAAATCACTTAATAGAAAGAGAAATAATATTCGTTATAATCCGAATTTATTAATATAAACTATTCGATAGAAAGAAAGAAAGTAATAGAATTTAAGAGAGGATAAATCACAAGAATAAAAGGGGATAAATCACAAGAATAGAAGGGAAATAATCCGTTTTAATAATTAAGAAATAAATTATTTTAAGTATTAAAGAATAAACTATTGTATATTATATTATAAAAGGAGTCTCTATTCATAATATAAAAATAAAATTGAATCAATTATATTTAATTCCCTATATAATTATTTAATATAGAATTATTAAATAAATTAACTTTATTTAATCAATTTCATTTATTAGAATTATATTCAAATAAACTCGAATATAACTCAAATTCGAGTATAAATTAATCCGAATATATATAATATCAATTTAATTAAATATATTATCCAAAGTCTATTATAGAGTCATTTATTAAAGATTCGATTTAATAAATTAATTTTTAATAAAAGAGAACGAGTATATAAATCAGATAAACAAAATTCCCAGAATTAAATATAAATAAATATAAAAGTATAAAAGTATAAAATCGGAAATTATAATTAATTATTATATATATAAGTTCAGAATATAGATTTGAATATATAGAATAATATATAAAAAAGGAAATAAAATTAGAATAAATAGAAATATATATTTAATTCATTTAATTAGAATTATTATTATAAATCTATTTATATATTTACTAGAATATAGAATAGTTATATATATTAAATATAAGTATATTATATTATTTAATAATATTAATATCTATTTACAAAATGAAAATATATATAATATAATTAAAAAGAATAAAGGATTAGTTATTCAAGAGATTCAGAAAATTCAAGATTTAATAATTAGTAAATCAGATTTGAATAGATTAGTTTTTCCCCTAATAGATAATCTTTCTATTCCAGTATTATAACAGTCCAGAATAGATAATAAAAAGTACTAATTACTTAACGAAACTGGAAGACTATATTAATATATTAATTATTATTAATAAATAATTCAAGAGTATTACTATCAAGTATATTAATAGGAGAATCCCTAGAAGAAAAACTGGTCAGAGACAGGGAAAAAAGTATAAGTATTATAATAGACTAGTATTCATTACTAATATTTTTTTATCCATAGACCAAAAGTCCAGTTTTTCGAGATTCAAGGAATAGAATCTAGTCCAGTCATCCTATCCAGTAATATTAATTTGGATATTACTAAGATAGTATTAAAGTAAACTATATAATAAACAAAAGAGAAAGTATATTATTAGATTATCGAGTCCGAGGAATCCCGGGAGTCCAGTCTATAATTATATTATATAAAATAGATTGAATATTTGGGAATATTGAATCCAAAGGAATTACAGATATTTATTATACCGGTTAAGGATAATAAACCAGAATTGAATATATTATATAAAATATTTAATTAATTAATTCAAGATATATAATATTATTATATATAAGTAATTATAGAATTAGAAGTATTATTCGAGATTAATCGAAAGAAAATGAATAAAGACATTCGGATACTATTTAATAGTTAAATGAATATTATTATAATAAAGATATATATAAAGATATATAAATAGTTATTATATTATATATTCCGGTTCAAATATTTAAAATCAGAAAAGCAGTCAATATACGAATTAATAAAGAGATAATAAATAATCGTTAATAATATATAAACGAATATTAAGGAATTTGTATAATAGAAAGAGAAATATAAAAAGAAGAATAGGGAAGAGGAGAGAGAATTAACCGAAAAGATCGAGTAAATAAACCGGATTTAAAGACAGGTTTTATAATTATAGATTATATTATTAAATCAACTATTACAGGATAATGAATATAAGAGTATATTAATTAGCGGATTGGCCGTTTTAGATATATGAGAGGATAATAGGTGATTGGATACCGAGGATTATACACTCAAATATTCGATTATAATCAAGTTAATCTAATTAATAATAGTTCAAGAGGCGTATAAATAATAACGGGAAGCTATTATATAATATAAGAATCGTGGATTGAGTGTAAAATAAGTCCAGAATAAAATAAATAATTATTATATATTAATATAATATTTGATTTATATATTTATAATTATAATCCATAATAACTAAAATCCCAAGTCTATATAATAATTATACTATAATCGATTATACAATTTCAAGATCCGGTATACTATTATAATCAAAGGGAAGATCTAATAGATTGGGAATAATATTTTATATTCCAAGATCCGGTTTAATATAAACTAGTTCCAGAAGATAATTTATAGATTAATTAGAAAAATATAAATAGAGTTATTTGAAAAGTTAATAGAAATTAGAATAAGTAAAGATAAAGAGATAAATAGAAAGCAGATACTAGTAATTTATTAGAATAAGATAATAGACTAGTTATCCGAGATAAAGATTAGATAATCGTTTTTGGATAATAAATAAAACCAGTTTATTATATATAAGTAATAATAATTATATAAGCGGATATATAAAAAGGAGAAATTAAGAAAATAGTTTATAGATATGGGAATAGTAAAGCAGGGAATTGTAGTCATATACTAGTATTATATAAAGTGATTCCAGGAATTATTATGGATTTTAATATATTTATATAATAGTCAACCAGTCAGAATCCTCGAGTTATTGGGAATATAATAGAAGAATATAATATATAAGAGAGTAAGGAATATTTTCATTAAGGAGGATTTGATTATATTTGTAATTATATACTATAAGGGATATTGGAATAGTGGAAATATCAAGATTATCTACCGGTATTTGTTATGAGAAGTAGAGGAATTATTAGTATATTTTTTATAATTGGTTTTATTATTTTGGGAGAAGTTATAGTTCCATATAAGTGGAAAGCCAAGTAACAGTCCGTTTTTGTGAGGAGACGGCCAGAAGAAGGAGTACTGATAATGGACGGGTCCAAAGCAATGGCAGTAGAGGGTAGACAAGGTTCCCGAGGAGAGGGGGAGGGAGGAGCCGGGAAACGAGAGTGAGGACAAGGAGCAGAGTAGTCGGGAGAGGTTATTGGCCTAATAACAGTCCCGTTCGTGGATATCCAAGAGAATACGGCATATTTTGAAGCAAGCGGGTATACAGTAGATAGGGGTTAAGGGATTAAATATTAGCAATTACTGCCAGATTGCCATTACCATATCCTGGCAGTATTATTGCGAGGACCGATTTGAGGAGGAGAAGAGTATATTGGACGAGAGTGAGGATTGGGATGAGGATAATGCCAATAGGGACAACCCGTGGGATTTGGAAACCGGCCATAGGATCCATATTACTGGTATAATTTACGCCCGGGAGTTAATAGAAGGTGACAATTCCATTATCAGCCGGTAGAAGAAGTTCCGACAAGTCGGTTATATATAGTATTATTTTTTGGGATTCCTGTCCGTATACCAGGGGATTGGAATGAGCGGGAGAGCCAAGAGAAAGTGTTAGGTATACGAGAAAGAGATACAGGATGTCCAGTTGGCCTGGTAAAAGCGATTACGAGGGGTGAATATCCATGTCGAGTTGAAGAAGATATTGGAAAGTAAAGTATAGTTCCGTGGATTACAAGAACCCGTATTATAAATTATTATAAAGTACCGGAGCCCTATTATAGCCGTAATGAGTACCGGGATTGAAAAGATATTATTATTCCAGTTACTAGTCAAGAGTATAAATTCCGGAATAATAGTAATTATCAGTCTATTAGTTTTATTACAAGACCATATAGTGGAACGGTATTAACAAGTCAGTATTTCGTATATTAAATAAAATGCCCGATAGTACTATTCCCTCAATCAGATTATTATTATTATACCGGAATTAATTATTAATAAAACATTTAATACATTTTTGGACTGATTATAAGGATTATACTAATTAGATCGGATTATATTTAATGAATATTATATAATATTAAATAGTATAATCGAGTTCCGGTCCCAAATATAATAATTAAATATATTAATAAAAAGGGGAATATAAATAGTTTATTTAATAATTATATTATTATTATATATTAAATTCGAGTTTATAAATATAATAAGGATTAAAATAAATAATATTCAAATATTCCAATTAGTTATTAACTATTCTAATATTATATATTCCGTTATTAAATACGAGAAGAACGAGTTTAAAAGAAAAGATATTATAATTATTTACTAATTAATAAATAATAAATTAAAAGAATATCCAGTCCTAATCAAGATTATTATATATAATAATAATATTATTATTATTCAAAAAGTAAATAAAATATTAGATTATTATATATATTATTGGAATATTAATAATATAATTATTAAAAATAAAATCCGGAAGATATAAAAGAATATAAATAAATAAATTATTATTATTACTAATATATTTGAATTAGGTATTAACCGATCAGATATATAGATTATTATTCATATTGGGCCTATTTACTAAATACGGAATTATAATCAAAAGAGTGATTATATCAAATAAGATAAATAAAAAAATAAAATTATTATTTTAATATTTATTAGAAAATAAGAAATATTATAAAAGGTATATAAATAAATATAATAATAATCAATTAAATTTCACATTTCTATAATAATCAAGAAGAAGTAATAAATTAAATAATAAAAGATTAAATAATTTATAAATAAGATTATATATTAACGGATTTATTTAAATCGGGAAATAAATAAACAGATTAATTATATAAAGTATAAAAACAAAAAGGAGTATTATAATATATATTAAAAGAATAATATTATAATAAATAAATTAAAGACCTAATAGTAAATATATATTCATAAAGAGTAAATCGAGTAAAATAAATAAGACTAATAAATAGATAATAGTATTTATATATTTAATAATAGTATACTATTCTCTATAATTATTAATAATAGATTTAATAGTAATAATAGACTATATTCCAATTCACTATTAAGATAATTTCAAAATAATATATTAAGTTTTAATTAAAAGTTTATAAGTGATCAGATTAGTCTAAAAGAATAAATCGAGTTCTAATTATAATAGAATTAGTATTAATAATAGTGATTATAATTCCAGGTCCAGATTTAGTAAACCGGTTAAGTAATATAGGATTTGGAGAATTATTTAAACTAGTAAATTAATAAGTGTTTATTATATTTTATTTATAAGTATATAAGTAATATTATAGATTTCTAGTATATATTAGAAGTATATATTAATCCCGAATAAGAATTGATTATTCAAAAAGTCGGGATATTATAAAGTATTCAATTTTAAAAGTATATTAATTATTATAATTATAATATTCTATAATAAATATATATATAATAAAAGAAGATCCGGGAAGGAAATCAGAAGTTCTAATAAATTCCAAAAGGAGTATATTAATATATCGAGATTATATAATTAATAATAATAATAATTATAATAATCGGATTATTAAAAGTTATTAAAGAAATAATTTAATCACGAATAAGAATTAAAAGGATTTGAAAAGTTAATAAGAAATTAGAAACAAGTGAGAAAGCCGAGATTAAAAAGAGAATATTAAAGTAATTTGAATAAAAGATAATTTGAGAATTAATTAAAACTAATATTTTATTATAAGTATTTTATAAATTAATAATTAAATTAAAAGATTGGAAAAAGAAGAATAGAATATAAAAAGAATAGAATTAAAATAAAATATAAAAATAAAATCAATTAAAATATTATAATAAGAATATATAAATTAAGAATTAAATCAATTTGAATATAAAAGAATAAACTGATTTAAGATTTAAAGAATAAACTATTTTAAGAATAAGAGAATAAATCATTTTGAGAATTAAAGAATATATTAATTTAAGGATTAAAGAATAAACCGTTTTGAGAATAAAGAAATAAACCATTTTGAGAATAAAAGAATAAGTTATTTTGAGAATAAAGGAATAAGTCATTTTAGTAATAAAGGAATAAACTATTATATATAATATTATAAGAAAAAGTCCTTATTAATAAAATAATAATTTATAGAATTTAATTAAATAATTTAAAATTTATTAAAAGAAAGAAAAAAGAAAATCTATTTTTGAATATTAGAAATAGATTTAAAAGAGATTTAAAAATAGATAATAAGAAAATAATATAGGTTTTTATTTATAAATATAATTAAAATTAAAAGTAAAGTAATTTGAATAAATAATTAATATATTTTTATTAATAATAGAAATCAGGATTAGGATTAAAAAGTAATTAAAAGAATTAAGATTAAAGGATTTAGAGAGAAAAAGATTTTAAAGAGAGTATAATAGATTATATAAATAAATAAATAATAAGATTTAGATAAAAAAGTAAATAAGCGGGGATTTTATAATAAATAATTATTAAAGAATAAGATTTAAATAGGAAATAATAATATTAGAATTAAGTAAATAAAAGAGAGTTTAAGATTATATATTAGATTAATGATTATAGTATATAAAAGGAATAATGGATTTAAAAGAGATTTTATTAATTATTTATAAATATATAAATCCAGGATTATATTTAATTCTTTTATTAATAAATACTATTAAATAATAAAAAACCAAGGGATTATATTCAATTTTAAAGAGGATTATATTCAATTTCCAAAAAAATATAATTAAAAATACTATTTAAATATATTAAATTCGGGAATAATATAAATAAACTCGTTTATTTCATTCCCGTTTTCAGAATCCCGGAATTCTAATATTAACTCTTATAAAAATCGAGGAACTGACCTTCAATTCCGTTTTTTTTATATAATATAATAATTGTGAAATCCGCGAGTACAGAACTTTGAAATTGACTACTATTTCTATTAATCCTAATCCCTATAAAATCTCACTAAACTCATTAATATATATATAATTAGTATAGTAGACAAATAATCTATTCAGATAGAATCCATTCCCCAAATATTAAGTTATTTGATTATATTAAACGAGTATTATAGTATACTACTTTATTTGTATATAAAATATTATTATACTATATATCCGGTAGCTATATTCGACTATTTATACAAGTAATATTAGGTCTGGCTGGAGCTCTATAAACAAGTGAATCAGTATATTAAAGGGTTCCCGTACTAATACGATTATTCTATAGTCAATTTACCGGTAAATGGATTGGTACTATAATTAGTAATCGAGATTATAAACAGGTTTAAGTATAACTATTACCCGGTTCAGTTATCCCGCCCATTTCGAATACAGAACCGGAAGGTATTGAAATAGTATAGAAATAAGATTTACTAGAAGAAGAGGATTGTAGATAAAGACTTATTTCACACTATCAAGTTACAGTTATGATTCAAAGAAGGGAAGGAGTAGTATTGGATTGTGAATAATAGCTAGTAGCCAGTTCAACCGGGACAGTCACATACCGGCCAGGCCAATCAAGTAAATAAGGGCTATAATAATAATAGGGATAATAATAGTAATTATAATAATAGTAATAGTGAAGATGATAATCAAGAAGTCATTAATAACCAGATTATATATGAGATTAAAGTATAAAAGGATCAGGCTAAAGAATAATAATTAATATTATTAAAAAAAGTACTAATTATTAAAACCGATTCGTGATTATAATTTATCTAATAGAATATAGTTTTGAATTAGTCCAAATATAATATAATTAAGATCTATTATTTTATCTATTAAACCAATCCCGATAAGCCCGAATTGGTTTATATTTACCGGATATAAAAACGGATTTTGGAATAGTATTTAAATATATTAATAATATCCGATTATAAAAATATATTAAAATAATAGAAATCATTCAAGAATAAAATAACTAATTAATACTCGTTTAAATTATTATAAAATTCAATATCTATAATCAAGTATAATAGGATTTAATAATAGAGATTATATTATTGAATATAAATAGTATTAGTAAAATAGGGAAATAAAAATAAGACTGGAATATAATTTATAAATAAGTAATTAAAGAGTATTCAAAAGATCCGGATTATATTATAGACTAATTTACTAAAAGATAAATTTATAAAAGAAAAAGAATGGGATTAAGTATTAATAATAGAATTAATATAATTTTATATATTAATTATTATATAGAATATAAATAAGATCTTTATATATAATTCTCTATTAATATATTTTATAACTATTATGAGTATAAATATATATATAAAGATATTCCGATTATTATTCTATTATATAAAGTTTTTAATTATAGTTTTATATATTAACTGATTGATTATATTAGAAATAATTGTCTTAATTAAAGTATAATCAATATTATAAAACTATAATAATATTCCAGATATACTAGTATATATCAAGTAGATCCGGAGTAAATATTTATATAAAGGGTTATTTTCACTAATATTATATATTTTGAATTAATTGATTATAAGGAAAATATTTAATAAAATATATAAGTTAGTCTCTAATATCTATTAGTCAAAGGATTAATAAACCATTTTTTATATAAATAAACTTGTATAATTAAAAAAGATTTCAAAAATATATTAAATAATAAATAAGGAATTACAGGAAATATTAAAGTGATTAATATTTAATAAAGTCATTCCGAATATTAATTTAAATCAGATTATTAATAATATAGTATAGAGTCAGGAATTCCGGTATAATAAATATAGTTTTATTCAGTATTCCCAAAACAAGTATTTAGATATTGAATATTAAAGGTTATTAAATTGTATAAGAAAGGTTTATAGAAAATAATAAATAATAAAAAAGGAAATAAATAATGAAAATAAATAGATCAAGTATTATATAAATATATATTTAATAATTAAAAAGAAGTTTTTGAGAAAAGATATAAGGGATATTTATATTAAATATAACCAATCTGTTTATAAACCCGAAATCAGTTCAATTAAAATTAGTAATAATATATATTCAATCCAGAATATATATATAATTAATAATCGATTATATATTTTAATTATATATAATAAAGTCCGGAAATAATAAAGGAATATAGAATATATTATTCGGTTTTTATTTAATAAATTAAATCAGATTTTTATCTAGTATATAATTTATATATAATTATTCACTTGAATATTAGATTATCGGAAATTGGAATATTTATTTGGAGATACTAGAGGTCTATAGACCAGGAAAGAATTATTACAAGAATTAAAAGTAATTACTAATAAGTATTTAGAGATTGAATTAATTATATTATTATAATATCAGATTACTATTAGGATTACTGAATATTATTTAATCCGGATAAATAAATTGTAAGAAAAGGAGAAAAAGAACAAGGAGAATAGAGACCAATTTACTAAAAGTGATAATAAAAAAGAGTTATAAATAATAATATTTCAGTATACTATTATATAATAGTCCAATCACGGCTAATAAGTTATATAAGACTATTATACTATTAATAAGTAATTTTTATATCGATTAGGGCCCGAGTTATTACGAGTATTCGAGTAAGTGTTAATTATATAATATAAGTTATTCTATTTAAAGTCCGATAGTACCGGTTAGAATAAGAGCGGGATTGATTACCTATTAGTTATATAAGGGCGATTTCCCATTGGGAAACACGTATACATACCCCGGTTTAGTCCATTCCACCCCGGCACTTCTCCGGATTCCGTTAGGAAACTTTCTAGTAGAAAACACATTTTTATTTTCCTACTCTATTTAATCTTATACCCCATCCTTATTATTTTCTCCTATATTATTATTATTTATAATAGTTAATAAACTCGCTTATAATCCCTTATACCAAATTCTGGTCTATAAGGAATATCAGATATATATTATCTCAAACACTACTAGTATTAAATAATACCTGCAAGTCCACTCGTATTATCTATTTAGTCAAGTGTTCAAGATCCACTTGATATATACCCAGATATTAATCCTAAAAACCGTTCAGAAGTTATATAAACAGAAGTCTCAAAGCGAGATTATTAAATTAGATTATCTTAAGGTTTTTAATAGATTCTAGTATCTATTATATAGTACTTTTCTTATAATCTATCTATCTCAAATACGGTATTATATATATATTTATAGGCGGAAAGTAAAGGAATATATAACTATTCTATTATAATAAGAATACCGGTTATAAATCTACTTTATTACAAGTAACCGGATTGACTACTTTATAATTATTAATAATAAAGAGAAAGGAGGATTATTTAAGTAAACTCGCGATTCTATAAATCTAATCTAATCTAAGAATAATTTATTTGAGAAATTAAAGAAGAATTATAAGAATATAAAATATAATCTTAATAAGTAAATAATTATAGTCCAGGATATTAGAGATTTAAGATCGGAAAGGATATTATAATTATATAATATAACGGGATTTCTATATTATAATATTATATTAAAGGATAAAGAGATTTGGAATTTATATAAACTATTATTAAAAAAAGAATTTAATATAAATAATAAGAATTCTGAGAATCCCAGTCTCGTTCGAATTTTACTTATAATTAAAACTATCTTGAGAGATATATACTAATTATATAATAATATCTTATTAGACCGGAAAATAATATAATAACAGACTAATATCCTGAACGAATTCTATACTAGGACTTTAAGTAAAGTAAATAAGTTCCGGTATTTCAAGAATATATTAATCCTAGTTATATACTTTACTATTATAAAACAATTATTAGTATACTATTACCGGGTAATATATAACAAGAACGGTCACTTCACCTGGACTCAAGTTTAACTAAATGACTAGTTACTGTTTGGAAATATTATCCAATTAATTATTTTATAAATCCGAATTATAAATGAGATTATAAAAGTCTTAGATCTTGAAGATAGAGAAGAGATTGAATTGGCTCTCAAGTATACTATTCATTGACTTTACCTGACCTTAATCTATTATATTATTAATAATATACTATTCAAATTGTCTATTTTAAGTTTCTATATTATATTAAATAGAAAAGTCTATAGAAAAGGCCGGGAATTATAAAAGGAATCAGGGAATTTTAATAATCATTTATTAATTCTAATCTGGATTATCTAATTAATACTTTTTAATTATACTTATTTTTAAGAATAGAATAATAAGAATTAAATCCCTATCTTCTTTATTAAAATTTATAAGAAATTCTTCTAATAATTAATTAAAATATTATTTAAATATATTCTATAATAAAGATTATATTTATTCAAAATTAGAAAAATAATAATTATAAAATACTAAATTCAGTAATTCTTAAATAAATAAATAATTAAATATTATAAAATAGAATTATAAATATTATAAATTTCTAATTTAATAATTTCTGAATATTAATAAATCTATATCTTATTATATAATAAATTATTATTTTAAGTAAAGGATTTGATTCTAATAGAATTATAAAGATTAAAAGATAATCTGAATCTAGAAGATTTTAGAAACTTGTAATTCTCTTATTCTAGTAATTCCAAACTCCTAGAAAGTATTAAACTAATTCTCTTTTAGTAAATCTAGAGTAATTCTAAACTCCAGATTATATTCTTAATTAAAAGTAAAAATAGAAATATAATCTTATATTCTAAAATTATAGAAATCTATAAAATATATATTCAAGAATTCTTTAAATAAATATTAATATTATATTATATTCTATTTAATCTACTATTACAAGAACCGGAATTATTATCAGTTATATAATAGAATAATACTCAATAATATCACTTATTAATCTGAGAGAAACTGATTATAATCTATATATAATATTATAAAAACCAATAATAGTCTAGTATATATAAGGATAATATCCGCTTTTTACTAAAAGTAATTAGGGATCTATTATTAATATATATTATATATATTCTATTTTTAAAATAATTATTCTTCTAATAGTAAACTCCAAATATTCTTATTTCTCTATATCTGTAAACGAAATTAGACAAGATAGTATAAACTAATAGAATATTTTCGGTTTATTTATATAAAGTATACACTCGGATAAAGATATCAGATTTATATATATTCAATTAATAACAGTTTATAGTATTAATTACTAAAGAGAAGTTTTCTATTAAAGAATAAGTAAACTTTAATCTTGAGAATAGTATTAAAGAGAATATTAAGAATAAACTAGATCTTATTACTTTAATAAAATTAAACAATTATATTTACTATATATTTAATTATATATATACTAATATAATAATACTTATTATAAATACTCTATTATATTAGAGTTATCGAATATCCGATAATTAGTATATATTCTTCCGATTTGATTATATTCTCTAGAGGAAAAGGCCACGAGGTACTTTGGAGATACTCTTATTGCGAATACTTAATACTTTCAAGTGTGATCAGATATATAGGAAAGGGGCCTATTCTGTAACTAATCTGCTAATTATTACTCACAGGTTATATAATATACCGGATATATAATTATAAGTCCTAGAATAGTGGAACGGTCTACTTACAGTTATGAGACCCCACCCGGCCGAGTAAGTAGTTCTAGTAATAGGGACTGACTCTAGCAAGTCACTTATCTTTATAATAGGCATATCAGTTACAGATACCCGGATTATAATCTTAATTCTTCTAATAATTATTCTCCAAAGTAATATATTAAAATATTATTACTTAATAGATATCCGGCCCTTAATTTAATTAGTGGATTATAAATAATTAGTCTCACTCATTATTATATTAATAAAGGTTATATATACTAAGACCTTTCTTGATTATATTCATAATCTAATCAATCGGTAAAAGCTAGATCGAATTGTAATTAATAAGAGTTATCTCACGATTATTACTAGTAATTATTATCTATATATAATATAATTAAACTAGTATATTCGACAGATTAGGACCTAGACTATTTAATTGATTATCACTCTCCTCCCGATTATATAAGAGTAATTTATTAAGTATAATAAACTAGTCAAGTCTAGGATTATCCGGAAATTAACAAATCAGTCAAATATCAAGTATATAATTAATCGAGAGACTGGATTTAGTATTTTAATTAAAAAGACTATTAACTTGATTCGAGTATATTAGTCTTAAAAGGAGATCTTTAATTATATCTAGAATAAGATTATTCTTTATTATTAGACTTGGAATAAAATAATATTACTTATTAATATATTAGAATACTTATTATATATCTCTAAATCCGGATTAGATAAAAAGAAGATAATTATTCTCTCTAAATAGTTTTCAAATCTAGACTAGTTAATAATTATAATTATCTCTATTCTCGGTATTAGATTTAATTATCCTTATATCTATTAGATAATTTATATTAATATTCCTAATAAAGTATTTATCTTCTTTTAAGAGTCTAGTAGAATAGAGCGAGACGGGAGGAAAGTGTTATTAATTGTGATATTGAGTGTTACTTGAAAGCTATAACTAGACTAGTCCCTATTCCCGGACCGGGAAGTTATATAATTGTATTTAATATAGTAGTATTACTCTCGGGGTGTTCTGAACCAATTTCTAGATATTCAACCGGACTAGTACTGGTGTATAGTGGGCGAGGAAGTGTACCAGGTTTGTAGAGATTCTTATATTAAAGCCCGATCTCAGGATCTAATATTTGCCCTTGAGAGACTTGTAGGAATGGTCTTCACTGGACTAGAAGAGGTCCTAACATTAACTCTCGTAAAAATCGGAGAACTGACCTTCAATTCCGTTTTTTTTATATAATACAGTAATCGTGAAGTCCACGAGTGCAGAACTTTGGAATTGATTACTATTTCTATTAATCCTAATCCCCATAAAATCCCACTAAACCCATTAATATATATATAATTAATATAATAAATAAATAATCTATTCAAATAGAACCTATCTTCCAAATATTAAACTATTTGATTATATTAAATGAGTATTATAATATACTATTTTGTTTATATATAAAATATTATTATATTATATATCCAGTAGCCATGTCCAATCATTTATATAAGTAATATTAGGTCCGGTTGGAATTCCGTAAACAGGTGGATTAGTATATTAAAGGGTTCCTATACTAATATAATTATTCTATAGTCAATTTACTAGTGAATGGATTAGTATTATAGCCAGTGATCGAGATTATAGACAGGTTTGAATATAACTATTACCCGGTTTAGTTATCCTGTCTATTTCGAATATAGAACCGGAAGATATTGAAATAGTATAGAAACAAGATTCACTAGAAGAAAAGGATTATAAATAAAGACTTATTTTATACTATTAAATTATAATTATAGTTCAAAGAAGGGAAGGAGTGATATTGGATTATAAATAATAGCTAATAGCCAGTTTAGCCGGGACAGTCACGTGCCGGCCAGGCCAGTCAAGTAAACAAGGATTATAATAATAACAGGGATAATAATAATAATTATAATAATAATAGTAATAGAGATAATAATCAAGAAGTCATTAATAACCAGATTATATATGAGATTAAAGTATAGAAGGGTTAGGCCAAAGAATAATAGTTAATATTATTAAAGAAAACACTAGTCATTAAAACCGATTCGTAATTGCAATTTACCTAATAGAATATAATTTTGAATCAATTCAAGTATAATATAATCAAGACTTATTATTTTATCCACCAAGCCAATCCTGATAAGCCCGAATTGGCCCGTGTTTACTGGATATAAAAACAGATTTTGGAACGGTATTTGAATATATTAGTAATATCCAATCACAAAGATATATTAAAGTGATGGAAATCATCCAAGAATGAAGTGGCCGACTAATACCTATTTGAATTATTACAGAATTCAATATTCATGATCAAGTATAATGGGATTTAGTAATAGGGGTTATATTATTGAATATAAATAGTATTAACAGAGTGGAGAGATAAGAGCGAGATTGGGGTATAGTTTACAAATAAGTAATTGAAGAATATTTAAAAGATCCGGATTGTATTATAAACTAATCTATCGGAAGATGAGTTTATAGAGAAGGAAGAGTAAAATCAAGTATTAATAATAGAGTTAATATAGTTTTATATATTAATTATTATACAGAATATGAGTAAGATCTTCATATACAATTCCCCGTTAATATATTTTATAGCCATTATGAATATAGATATATATATAAAGATATTCCGATTATCATTCCATTATATAAAGTTTTTAGTCACAATTTTATATATTAACCGGTTAATTATATTAGAGATAATCATTCCAATTAAAGTATAATCGATATTACAGAATCGTGATAATATTCCAGATATACTAGTATATATTAAACAGATCCGGAATAAGTATTTATACAAAGAGTCATTTTTACTAATATTATACATTTTGAGTCAATTAGCCATGGGGAAAGCATTTAATAAAATACACAAGTCAGCCTCCAATATCCATTAGTCAGAGGATTAGCAGACCATTTTTATATAAATGAACCCGTATAATTAAAGAAGATTTCAAAGATATATTAAGTAATAAATAAGGAGTTACAGGAAATGTTAAAGTGATTAATATTTGACAAAGTCGTCCCGAACATTAATTTAGGCCAGGTTATTGACAGTATGGCATGGAGCCAGGAATTCCGATATGATAAGTATAGTTTTATCCAGTATCCCCAAAACAAGTATTTAGATATTGGATATTAAGGGTTATTAAATTGTATAAGGAAGGCCCGTGGAAAACGGCAGATAATGAAAAAGGGAGTAAGTGACAAGAATGAATAGATCAAGTATTATATAAATATATATTTGATAATCGAAAAGAAGTTTTTGAGGAAAGATATAAGGGATATTTATGTTAAATATAACCAGTCCGCCCGTGGACCCGAAATCAGTTCAATTAAGGTTAATAATAGTATATATTCAGTCCGGAATATATATATAATTAATAGTCAATTATATATTTTAATTATATATAATAAGGCCCGGAAATGATAAGGGAATACAGAATATATTATCCGGTTTTTGCCCAATAAATTAAATCAGATTTTTATCCAGTATATAATCTATATACAATTATTTACCCGAATATTGGATTATCGGGAATCGGAATATTTATTTGGAGACACCAGAGGTCCATGGACTGGGGAAGAATTGTCACGAGAATTAAAGGCAATTACTGGCAAGTATTTGGGGATTAAGTTAACCGTATTATTATAGTATCAGGTTACTATTAGGATTACCGAATACTATTTGATCCGGGTAAACAAATTATAAGAGAAGGAGAAAGAGGACAAGGAGAATGAAGACCAATTTGCCAAAAGTAATAATAAAGAAGAGTTATAAGTAATAATATTTCAGCACACTATTATATAACAGTCCAGTCACGACTAACGAGTTATACGGGACTATTATACTATTGACAGGCAGTTTTTATATCGATTAGGGCCCGAGTTATTATAGGTATTCGAGCAGGTATTGATTATATAGCATGAATTGTTCCATTTAAAGTCTGACGGCACCGGTCAGAGTAAGAGCGGGATTAGCCACTAGCATGAAGCCAGTAAGCAATTGGTACCCCAGTTGGGAAAGAAGATCAAGGCCGAGAAAGGGATTAAGCAGGAATATAATACTACATTCCGCAAAGCTATAATAGAATTAAAGAAGATTGGTTTTACCAAGCCACAGTCAGAAGGCCAAGTAGTCACATTGGAATTGGTTTATCAGTCCCTAATAATATCTATTATTATTTTACTAATAAGTAATAACAAGTCCACATTATTTTTTTCCGTGACAGTCATAGTCAAGTAACAAACAGCAATCATTATTATTCCATTTACAGTATTAGTGAATAATATAATTGACTATAATCAGAAGGCAGGATTAGTATATAAAGAGTAATTGGGACCGGATTTATATAATAAGATATAGTAATTAGTTATTATCAGTGCCGATCGAGTCGTGACCGGGGAGTTCAGACATTATACCAAAGGATTGGAGTTATATAGACAGTTGACACATATATTTTTTAACGAATATCACATAGCATTTACTGACACATTATACCGGGAGTGATTATAAGAGTTATGGAAGTTATAGTATATAGATTGCCCATTTACGTATTTGACAGTCACGTTAATAATACAGTTAGAGGACATATTACGGGAGAAGTTATTAATCCCCGAAGCGTGGTTATTCAAACAGTCCACTGTATACTATACTATCCGTTATAGTATTCAAGATAGTGGAGACAAAGCACTATCAGTATTTGGATTAAAGGTTATCCAGGGTTTAGTATTACTAGCCGGAAAACGAGACATAATTTATATTTATAATTATATAACCGGGAAGACAATTAGCAGGACATTGCAATATCCATTTTACAAGGCACAAGCAGACAATAAAGGGGAGTTATTACAAGAGTGGATGCGGAATTGGAGTTAGATTGTAGCAACCGGTGTGTTGGGAATAGGTATTAATATTGAGGATATTATTTTCGTGGTCCACATTAATCGACTATACGGGTTAACCAGTTTTGCCTAGTAGTCCGGCCGGGGAGGGAGAGGTGAAGAGGTAAGTGATTCTATTATTATTATCCGAGTTAAGACTACCAGTGGCCATTATCGGAAGGAGGTATTGAGTGAGTATTATATTGAACAAGTTAATAAAGAAGTCATAACGGAGTTTTTGTAAGTAAAGGGGTATTAGCGTCAAGTGATAGTAAAGTATTTTAATAATAAGACAGAGGGAGTCGATTATAGGAGTACAGATAACATTTTGTATAATTAGTATATAGTAGGTTTGTATAGGCCCAGAGCACTAGAATAAGAGTATAAAGAGATTACAAACAAGTATAGAAATAAGATAGATAGTAAAGTAGAATAAGAAACGAGTAACGAGATTCAGAACAGTAAAATAATTACGGGAAAGTTAAGGGAATTGGTCGAGACAGATAAGTTAGTATTCCAGACTATAAATATATTAAAAGGCGAATATATATATTACGAGTTTATTCCCATTAACAGAGAGACTAAAGAAAAGCCATATATATATATAAAGTATTTCCCAATAATAGTCAACCAGATAGATTATTAGGATTTCCAGAAATGACAAGAGAATTTAGATTTTGGAAAGGAGTTTAGATATTATTTCGATTATAGATTATTTCAAAAAATATATCGGAAATAAGAGATCGGGGAAATATATAAATATATAAATATAATATTGGCCGGGATTTATATATTATACAAATAGGGATTTTTAATTAATATAGTTTAGGGTATTGGGTTTCAAGGGGATTATTTAATAGATTTATGAGATTGAATAAAGGAAAATACAAAGAGGTTTAGATTAGTAATTGAGAGTAATTGAATAAAGATATAACAATAGGTATATATAATATATTTAAGGATAAGAAAAGAATTTAGAGAGAAATAGAGATTTTTAACCCAAATCCATTAATATAAGCTACTCGGTAGGGAGGAAGAAAGAATGGATTTTTAACCCGAACCCATTAATATAAACTACCCGATAGAGAGGAGGAAAGAAAGAATAGATTTTTAATCCGAATCCATTGATATAAGCCACCCGGCAGGGGGTGGGAGAGAGAGAGAGAGAGAGAGAGAGAAAATAGGATATTAACCCTACCTCTAGCATTCCCCGGATTTGTGGCATAAATCCAAATCTCCTAGGCGAAATGACCCTGGATCAGGGAGGTAAGTACAAACCAGTTTACTATAAATCCTATATTATAAATCCAGAATGTTCCTGGCATTGGGGGAGTCCCCTCGATAGTTACTAGCGAGTAGCAAGGGGAGACCTGATCACCGGGGACTATAGGTGACCCCTTTATTTACCTGTCAGAGTGGCAGGTGCTACTCTGTATATCTTGTGGCTATTGCCTCCGGCCGGGACATGAGGTCTGGGTTCAACACCTGAGGCAAGCACCTTATCTCCTGTAAGGAGTATCCTTGAAGACTCTTGTTAAGCTATTTGCCAGCTATACTCTGCGAGCCGCAAAGGCAGAGCCGGGGCGACTGCTGACCGAGGCCATCTCGGGACTACAGTTCCTCGACGGTTTCCAATGCCTTACCTGCACGGTTCACCTTACCAGGGACTGTAAGGCCATGTAGCGTCACGTGTCGAAAGCCTACCAGCAGAAGCCTGTGGTATATGAGAAGAGCCCTTTGTGGCGGGAGTACAAGCTCCAGACCTTCTTTGCCGAGAATTGCTGGATTCGGTATTTTATTGTTAATGGGGCCACGGAAGCTGTAGATACTGGCACCAAGAACTTGGATTCAGGAGAGACAGACTTCTTTGGGCAGCTTAACAAGGATGTAGCCGTTGCAGAAGAGGATACTAAAGTAGAAGCCAATATCATTCATGGCTTTGACCGTTACAGGTCTGCTATGGTACCGTGGCTGATACGGACAGGTATCAAGGAGTATACACGGGACTTGAAGAAGGACGAGATGCACGTCTCTTTCGCTGTATCCAAGACTACCGAGAGCGAGCCCGAGCTGTTCTTGATACTGGAGGTTATGGACGAGATCTTTATAGAGGCATATAGCTGGTGCTTCGACAGTCCAGACTATATACTGACCTGGCCCCGGCAGCTGGCATTGAACCGCTTCCACACTGTGGCTATGAGCAAAGCACGGGGGTTCGACCCCAAGAAGGAGTCTAATACGCTTAAGACTAACTTCGGCTACTGGAAGCAGTTCCTGACTTATAACTACCGGGTAGTCTATCGCGACAGTCACTTCACCACGGCTAATAATGACCAGTAGACCCCTAAGAGTTATATCCAGCTCACGGATATCCAGGAGAAGGTATGGAAAGCGGTAATCCAAAGTGCTATCGAGCAAGACCGGTCTATACTGAGAGATACTATATTAGCCCTCTCAATAGTACTGATCTGTTACGAATTTGGAGGCAATCAGTACAGTTCCCCATTATTCAGTTTTTATACTATACTTAGTATTAAGTCACACACCAAGATATGGAAAGAAGCAGGTAATTATAATAGTTACTTATCTGGTGTGATCTGGGTTGTATAGCTTATTATCTTCTATACTAGTACCCGCTTGGAGAAGGCGGAGTTGAGTAATATACTCGAGTATATTAAGCAATATTACAGGCAGTTCTTGAAGCAAGATACAGAGACCCCTATGGGCGAGATCCTTGACTAGTATTTGTTACTGTTTACTGTTTTAAAGGAGATTATTGGACTGTACCAAGTATAATAGAATGTGGACAAGAAGGTCCTGACTTATAGAGACATTGATTTATATATAAATCATGTATTATAACTCTTGCTCTCGGAATTCTAACAGGCCCAATACTTACTATATAACGAGTTAATATTTGGGGCCCAGACTCTCTCACGGATGTGTGTGTGGACTCTGAAGGATAACCTGGATGCCGATACCTTTGACTGGTTCTTTGACTAGTACCGGGAGAATATTGAGTTTCTGAAGCCGCTTACGAGGTCTCTACTAGCCGTTATCCAGGACTCGAAGCCGTTACGGGACTTATTCTTGAATATTATCGCGGATAGTATTAAGGTCTGGCGCGAGAAGGTGATCGAATAGTATAAGACTGTAACCGACGAGTTCCTGAAAAGGCTCTTGGTCTTGATCCACATGAATTCTGGCCAATTATTATACGAGAGTGAGCTATTCTCTGTCACTTGGTGTAACTTCCAGTAGTGACGGAATGTCTATTTCAAGTACGGGCTGGTTATACTATATATAATATATCACAAAGGTTAATAGTAAACGGGTAAGTTCAAGGATAATATCCGGTTCTTGTCTATACCCTTTGGAGAACTCTTACTCGATTACTTAGTGATTATTATCCCGCTCCGTTAAGTCTTTCTCTGCCAGTCTGCCCCGTATACTATTATATTCCCGTACTTGTAATGGAAAGACAATAAGGTCTGGACTGATAATCGGCTCACGCGGTGTATAGAGTAGGTGTATACCAGGGCGAGTATCCCCCGATTACATATTACCAACTGGTAGTAAATGACAGTTAATATTATCAAGACCAAATTTATAACTAATATCGGGTACTTTGAGGTCAATGACGGGACTAGTGACAAGAATACCGAAAAGATCGAGACTGATATCCGGGTTATGACCAAATAGCAGAACTATAGCACGCGGACCGTTAACCGTACCTATATAAACTAGTATAATACTAACTTTAATAATGTATAGGATAGTCTTATCCGCCGGAATCTATATGCTTTAATTCTGTGAAAGGACTTATAGGGGCTTGACTAGTTGTTTGGATCTACTGGGAAGAGGTAGCGGGATAGTAGTAATATTAGTAATCCGCAAATACTCAAGAAGATTACTATAGGGGTCTACTGGCCGTGAAAGAAATAATCAATTACGGCTTTGTTAAAGAGTACAAGGAAGCTTTACCGGAATGACATATTATAATAAAAGTCAGTAGTATAGGAACGGGCTATAATGACTATTATATCATGGACTGAGTAGATAATAGTTATCATGATTACTAGTAAAGGGAAGAGCCTGTTATTTATACTGTCTTGTATCCTCCCTGACACTGGGATAATAATCTTGGTCTTGTTACTCGTGTCTTTACAAGGGGATCTATTCCGCCGGATACGGGAATTAGGGATTAATCACTTAATATAGACACCTGGCGAGTTACAAGACATTCCCTTAGTATTTGTAACTATCGAGACTATATATATAGAGTAGTTTCGGACCTATATTTACCGGCTTGTAACTATACAAGATCTTGACTATATTATATTTGACAAGGCTCACTTGACTGTCACGGTATCCGATTACTACTAGACTATAGTCGACCTAGCCCTGATCCGTAATATCCGTATATAGTTTATCTACTTGACAGTTACTCTTTTACTAATAATACAAGTTATATTTAAAGAATAGAATAACCTGGTAAACCCCAAAGTAATCCGAGTATTAACGAATTAATAGAATCTATTCTATCTGGTATAACGGGCCACTGGGCCAAGGAATCTACTTGAAGAAGGCATATAGAGGATTAAGGATATTTGATAAGCGAGTGGACTACTTGACCAGACTCGAGACAAGATTATCCTCTATATCCGGACAAGGAACGAGACTAGGGAACTGACTGAACTGCTAAGCTGCCCAGTCTATATTACCAAAACCGGTATAGTTGAGGAGAAGGAAGAGCTATTAAGAACATGACTTACTACTCTTGAGTAACTGTATATTATAGTAATATCAACTCTGAATACAGGCTTTGACTATATATATATCCGGCTCATAATATATATTAACAAGCCAGATTCCCTTATCGACTTTGCACAGGAGTCTGGGCGGACTGGACGGGATAGGAAGGAGGCCTACTCTATTATACTCTTATCCCCTCGATGAGTATTACAAGTAGCCAGTACTATAGAGGTTGAGAAGGGGGTACTCTACTACTACTTGCAAGGCCAGGAGTATTGCCGGACCTGTCTAAATATATACCTTGACCTTGAGTCCCAGTTCCGACAGTATATCACCGGCAAAGATATCATATATAATATATATAATAGTGATCCAGTCGAGACAGCCTTACCAGTGCCTCTTATTACAATGCCATATACTGGGAGTATAATCATCCAGTAAAAGCGGCATACAGTTTACCTCGAGCTTAGCCAGTATCAAGAAGACTTACTCGTTGTATAAGGGACATACCTGTTCTATCAAGGACTTAACGAGCTATAGGACTACACACTTATTATATACCGCCAGCGGTTTGACTTCTTCTAGGCCCGTGACCGGGTAAAGAGGCAGTACGAGAGAGCTTGGATTATAGCATTTCAGGCATATTACTAGTACTATAACCCGCAATCCGTCTGTCCGTGGACAGATCCAGCTAGTGAATGCCAGAACTATATCTATACCGATATTATTATACCACTTTACTATAATATCTTTTACGGAAGCGGGACAGAGTAGTAACTACTAGAGCAGTTCCAGTAAAGGTTTAGAGACATTAATGAGTTCCTAGTATAGTACGACCAGGTAATAAGCTTTGGGAGAGAAAAGGCAATCTGAGCAGTCCGTGTGATTACTATTATCCTAATCCAATTTAAGTTTTATTAGAATTATATAGGCGAAAGAGAGAGGGGTTTTTAGACTTTTAGACTAGACTTATATAATCTTAATTATAATTATAGTAATAATAATAAATATTAAATAAAGAAGATTAATAATAATATATAATATTTACTTTTTTAATATTTTATATACTTATATAAGTATAAGAGGATAAACTTATTTAAGTATAATAAAGTAAACTTATATAAAAAAAGTAAACTTATTTAAATATAAGGGAATAAACTTATTTATATATAAAAGAATAAGTTTATTTAAAAGAAATAAATTTATTTAAATATAAAGAATAAAAAAAAGTTTAAATTTAAATATAAAAAAGTAAAAGTATTAAATAAATAACGAAATTAATAAATAAGTTTATAAATTAAGATTTAAATTAAAAATTTAATTTAAGTAAATAAAATAAAATATTATATATAAAAGATTAAGATTATAAAATAAAGAGAGATTAAGTGAATAAACATTAAATAAGAAAAATATAAATATAAATTAAAAAGTATTAAATAAAGTTATAAAATAAAAAAGAATTAAAGTAAATAAATATTAAATAAGAGAAAATTAAATATAAATTAAAAAATATTAAATAAAAAAAATAAAAAAATAAATAAAAAAATAATTAAAATAAAAGAAATTATAAATAAAATAAAATAAAAAAAATAAATATAAAAATAAAAATAAGATTATATAAAAGAAAAGTAAAAAGAAAAGGAAAATAAAAAAGAAAATAAAAAGATTAAATTATATTATAATAAAATAAAATAATAAAATAAAGTATTTGAGTTTTTAAAATAAGATTATAAGTATAAGATTATAAGGAAGAAAAAAAGAATTAAAGTTAAAATTTAAAAAAAGTATTAAAATAAAGTATAATATATATTTAATTATTTATTATTTATAAAAGGGTTAAGAAAATAAAAAGAGTAAATTTTAGATAAAAAGAAAAAAAAGTAATATAAATAATTATATAAAAATAAATAAGTTTTTAAATAAAGGAAAATTAAATATTAAATAAGAAAAGAAATAATAGAATAAATATAAAATTAAAAGAAAAGAAAAGAAAGAAATAAATATTAAATAAAATAAAGAAATAAATAAAGAAAAATAATAATATTAAATAAGAAAAAAAGATTAAAAAGAAGAGAAGATAAAAAGAAAAAGAAAATAAGAAAAGAGAAGAAATAAAAAGAGAAAATAAATAAGAAGAGAAAGTAAATAAGAAGTAAGAGTATTTAAAATTAAAAAATAATTAAAAAGAAAAAGTTATTAAAAAAAAAAAGGATTAAAAATAAATAAATATTAAATAAAAATAAAATAAAAAGTTTTAAAAAAATTATAAAGTATTAAGTAAAAAGAAGATAGATATTAAATAAGATATTAAATAATATATTTAGTTTTAAAAAGAAATAAAAATAAAAAAGTTTAAAAGAAAATAAAAAAATAAAAAAAATAATTATATAAATAAAATTAAGAAAGAAAAATAATAATTAGAAAAAGTAAATAATAATTAAAAGGAAAAAGTAAAAAAAAAAATTAAAATAGTAATTAAGAAATAATAATAAATAATATAAAAAAAAGAAATAAAGTTTAAAAGTAAAATAAAAAATAAGTTTAATAATTATAAAATAAATAATAATATAAAGAAAAGAAAATAAAGAGAATTAAAAAAAGGAAATAAAAGGAATAAATATTAAAGAAAATATATATAAATATATAAATATAAAAAATAAATTAAAAAAAAATAAAAAAGAGAAAAAAGAAAATTAAGATAAAAGAATTAAAAGTAATAAAAGAATAATATATAATAGAGTTAAAAAAGGAATATAAGAGGGAATTAAGAAAAAGGGTTTAATTAAAAGAAATAAAAGTTTAAGAAAAGAAAAAAAATAAAAAGGAAATAAATAATATAATTTAAAAGAAATATTAAAATAATATATATAAAAAAGGAAATAAAGTTAAAAAAGAAAAGTAATAAAGAAGAAATTAAAGAGAAGAATTAAGAAAAAGAAAGAATTATAAGAAATTAAAATTATAATTTAAGAAAAGGATTAAGATTATAAGAGAGAGAATTAGGGTTATAAGAGAGAGGATTAGGATTATAAGAGAGAGAATTAGGATTATAAGAAGGAAAGAGGATTAGAATTATAAGAGAGAAAGAGGATTAAAGTTATAAATAAAAAATAGAATATAAGTGATTAATAAAGAAAATAATTAAGGTTATTAATAAAAAAAAAGAATTAGAATTATATAAAAAGATAAGAAAGATTATATTTTTATAATTATTATTTAAAATTAAAAGATAAGAATAAAGTATAAGTAAAAGGGAAATAAAAAGTAAGAATAAAATATAAAAGAAATAAGATATATAATTAAATAGAGAGTGAGAGTGAAATAGGAAGTGAGAGTCAAACGGTTACACAGCGGTCACCTTAGCGAGGCGGCTTTGAAAAATCGTGATTGCGTATATACAAAAAGCGGGTCTCGACAAGTATTAGTCAACCACATCGCGAATAAACAGTTAGAATACATGAACTTACCTTAGCCATTTCGCAATCCTATCAAAACTGTAATACTTACAAATTGCTTACGAATCGCGGTTACACACACACAAAAAGCGGGTCTTGACAAGTATTAATCAATCACATCGCGAATAAATAGTTAGAATATGTGATATTATATAATCCTATTTACAGCTAGCTAATTAAAATGTAAATAAATGATTAAAACACGTGAACTTATCTCAGTCATTTCATAATCGTATCAGAATGGTATTGCACACAACTAGTCAATCAGTATATAAATAAACGATTAGGACATATGAACTTACCTTAACCATTTTGTAATTATATCGGATTAGCCTTTCCCTTATAATATATAGTAAATTACTATTATATCCCTATCTGTATATTACCTATTAATTGCCTTTTTTCCATTATATATCACAAATATAGGATACCGTACTAGATTAAAAGCCGATTCAATTAAGTTTAATACAGAGAAACAAAAACGTTTTTATAATCACTATCACCCAGATCAGTCTGCCAATCCATTACCAGTCTTCACCTTAGTTTCTATTAGTAATAATCTACCTGTAAGCTCATTACCTACAAATATCCAAAATACAATTGAAAATTCCAATGCGAAACGGCAGCTATTCTCTAGCTATTCGCTTACCTCTTAATCTTTAATCGATAGCTAATAGCTTCATTTCTATAGTCTTGCAGCCATTCACTTCTCAATAAGTTATGACTTCCAAATTGCCTACCCTCCCTCAAATAACCTTATTAATATCTATAAAGTAAGATGATTATCTATACCC
Source organism: Hyaloscypha hepaticicola (assembly GCA_002865625.1). Lineage (NCBI taxonomy): Eukaryota > Fungi > Ascomycota > Leotiomycetes > Helotiales > Hyaloscyphaceae > Hyaloscypha > Hyaloscypha hepaticicola. The sequence goes on from KZ613478.1 coordinate 979,937, forward strand.
TATATAGAATCCTATTACGAGTATAGAATCTAATACTAAACTTGCCAATACCCCACAACTCGCCCTTATAAATAACACAAATACCTTGTCTATTAATATTCAATCCTTCTCTATTCGATCGCGAAATACTCCTAGTCCGTCAAAGAAATAGCAGAGGCTAACTAGAGAATCTGCACGTATCCGACAGTAGTAATATACCTCTCAATCGCTCGAAGTTCAGTAGACTCCCGCCTATCTCGACTATTGTCCCCTAATATATTCACTAGAACGATAAGCCGCATAAATCCAAGGGGATTAACAAGACAATACTGGTCAATCCAACCAAGAATCTCTGTCTATTACTCGCTAAAATAATACCGATTCGGAGTCTGTAAGCCCCTTATTCGCTCTAGAACAACTCTCGCCCCCTTATCAAGAATATTCTATAATCCCCCCCATACTCTCTATGGTCCCTCAGTAATTTCTAGACACTTCCTTAACCAGAAAACACATATAACATTCCTTACTCTCGATTACGGACAATCTAGACCTGCCCGATCAAGATAATATCTTTAATAATTATAATACTGGATATAAGAGTAATACCGATAATACAGAGAACGAAAAGTCTCGTGAGAGTGGATTTCAAGGTAAAGTAAAGGCTATAAAATGTCGAAGCCCTTACACTCAATACACTCGCTCAGTGAGTAGGCACCTATACTATTTAGAAGAAGGTATTAGCAACCAATAATTAAGCTTACATATATTCTAGTTACTGTCCACTCCTCACTAACGGATAATTATCGTAACTCCAGGAACTTCTAGACGGACCCAGTGCCAATCTACTAGATCTAGTAGTCTTGAAAGTATAAAATCGCCAAGTAAGTTCTTGTTATTATCTCGCGCTCCTGTCTCGTAAGGTTATCGATTACCTAGTGAATAACTTTCTAGTAGGAGTGCTTTCCGTACTGAATAGTCGGATTCCGATTCCATATATTATAGTATCCCGATATCCTTAATACAAGTTAATAATATGGACACGGAGGGTGATAAATGTCAAGAAAGTAATACTACTAATAGTGAGGGGGAATATTAACTCTAACTATAAGTGTAAATACAAGTCGAGTTTTAGCAAGCGGACAACCCTCAAATCGACTGTATTTCGTTATTGGCTCGTTATCTATTCGCCTTCTAAGGATATATAATTGAAGAGTATACTGAGACTGATAATTGTGAGAACCCGAACCACTCCAGTAAAGACCACTTGACCCTTAAAGGCCTTATTGACTTCTTTAATAAGCAATATTAATCTCCTATTTTTGATAAAGATGATCTTATATAAAGTCGACAAGTTTATGAAAATACTTATCTATTACTAAACTTTCAAGTCCTTTTTACTAGTATCTCAGTTAATAGTTTAAAAGGTAATAATAGTATTCTAGAAAGGAATCCGGGTTAATATATTAATAATTCAAGATCCGAGAATAATAATAATAATAATTCAGGATCTGAGAGTAGTAGTAATAGTAACTTTGAGATTGGGCTCACTTCTTCGAGATTATATTCTCCGCGAGTCAATGCCGAAACGGAACCGAATCAATAATATATCCGGTCCGACCTATAGTCTAAAGTGTGTCTATTCTACTTATAAATGCTATATTATAACGGCTATATTTAATGGGATTTCGATTCCTTTCTTGGATTTACTCCTAGTCTTGACTTTATTAAATAAGGTCTTTTTCTTAATATATATCCTCGCTTTCAGTAAAATATCTTATATTTAGTCTATCTCTTTTCAAATATTACAAATATAAGTAATCCTATTTGTTTAAAGATTATCAAGGTCCTATTATATAATATCCCTTATTACTACTTTGGTAAAGTGATTGAATATGAAGATATTTTAGTATATATCTTCTTTCCTTAAATATGGATAAGAGAAAAGGCCATGAACTTCCCTAGTTCAGATAATAGTAAGCCCTTTTCTATTCTTCGAAACTGGTTCAATTCGATCCTTTACCCGGTTATATACTATTATATTTCACTAACGAGTTACTAATATTTCCCTTTCTCTTGGGAATATGCCATTCTCAAAGCGGAGACTTATTAATGAGAGAAAAAGAGTAATACCTCTATTGAAAATATTTATAAAAAGGCTCTATCTCTTCACTATGCGATATAGGCTCGCGATCTCACTGCTATCTGACTTGATATCCTTGAATAACTATCCTTACCTGGTAATGAGTTCTATTGTAATGCATTTATCTTCTTTGTAAATATGAATACTAAACTCAACTTCAAGGATAACTCACCTGGTGTATTATGGACTACTTTTAATCTCTCTATATCCTCTGTAATTAACTTCGATAATCTGGATCACACTCGTATCTATATTGACTTGGGGAAAGAGACTACTATTACCGATTGGGACCCGAGTAGGGGGGAAGTAGACAACGATTCGTTACCGATAATATACCTTATATATATCTATTACCAAAAGAGCTTTGCGTGATGGGCCGATCTAGGGGAACCAGGCAAGTCGGTCAAGGCTCACTTTTATATATCTACTATACTCCGAGATATTACTGATATAATACTTGATATCTCCCGGTATTATTATAAGTGTAATCAAGACTGGATCTATTCCCAAATATATAATAGTTTCAAAGAGATCTATAATACAGTGAAATGCAAACCGTTTGATAGTAAGTTTCTTTAATAACTTGCCCGTGATCCCGAGATTAATAAGATAATTCGTGTTAAGGGCAAGGGTAGTGTAATAGTGTGTGAGAAGATATGAAAGATGTATTTTGATTATTATTATTGTTTTGCTAATATCTGTTCCCAGGCAGTCCCGTATTCATTTGGTATTCGGGAGGAATACTGTCTTTCATTTACCTTTATTAATTAGCTAGAGGAATGTCTCCGGACTACTAGTAAGTGAGATCAGAAGCGGGACTTAGTCACTGCCGATTATTAACCGTTTTGGAAATTACTAAGTGTGATATGACTGGTGTATCTTTAATAGAATTGTCTCAAGTATATAACTGTCTTTGAGTGGATCTATACTGCAAATCTAGAAGGAAGGATCCTATATGAATAATATAAGGTTATGATTATACTTCTCCAAACTCTACTATATACATTTAATACTGGACCGGATAAATAATGAGACTATACTGTTTTGTGGTAAACCAAGTTCTAATATAATAGGATATCCGAAAAGCAACTTCTTGGTATAGGTATTAAAGACGTGATTGATTATTACGGGTACGGCTGGATACTTGACCGAATTGACTGGGAATGGCTGGTATTCCGGCCTGAAATTGCTATCAAAATTGCATATACTGATAATATAATCCGTAACGAGTATTATAAGAATTGGAAGGAAGTGATATAGAGTAAAAGTGACTATATTCGAATCAAAGCCATCTCGTATTGACTAGAACTTTACTATAAAGACTTTACTTATTTAGAATATATTAAATCCTTTCTCCTTGTTAATCTGATACGGATATACTATTAAGAGATATTCCGATTTATTAGTCATTTAGTCCGACCCGAGTCTCAAGAGTAGGTAAAGAATAGACAGATTATATTCTATTGGGTATTATTTTAGTAGTATTTCATTGATAATTGGGAATAGGATATTTTAATATCCGATATAAGAAGAATAAAAACGAAACTTATATAAGATCTTCTTTTTTATATATAGGGATTTACTGATAAGGAATGAAAATACTAAAAATCGTTACCGTTTCATACCTTAAATAAGTATATATACAAGATATTGGAAGAGTATTACAGAGTAAAAGTATAGTAACAATTTTATAATATAATCGAGTACTATTTCATTACTATTCACTGACTCTTCCCTTAGCTAATATATAGCAAATTTGTTCAGAGAAACTACTAGAACGAGATATACTAAATAGAAGTTTACTACCGGCACTTTATCCATTTGACTATAGTATAGAACCGAATCATTAATATTTCATTACTCTTACCGATAATAGTAAACTACTCTATCCAATACAGGCTATCCTATAATCAGACCTCCAAAGAAGGCACAAATAACAAGTCCCTTATAATAATATATTAAGAGATTAACAAGTGATTAATAGACTTTATACAAAAGAACGGGCATTCTTGGGACCCTAAATTGGATAAAGAACCCGAGATTAACCGCTTCGGGATTCCCACTCCTAAACGGGTATTATATCACTAGTATATAATTGACTGGGACTTCTCCATACTAGAAAAGCGGGAGTATATATTCCAAATCCCGAACAATTATATAATAATACTAGTACTATTCGATAGCGAATTAGAGACTATTACAAGTGCTCTCGATATGACATAGTATATATAATAGCAAATTGAATAACCGGATAAGGTATAAATTAAGGAAGTCAAAATTATATAAATAAAACTATATTATTATAATCCTTAATTCATTTTCATATTTTAATTGAATATTATATAATATTTAAACGAGCTCTAATAATTCACAATAAAGTAATATTCTGGAGTTTAGTTACCAGTTATATAATGAATATTCGCAAGGTATTTACTGTCTAATAGTATATCTGTAAGTTATATATATAACTCTTATACAGGCTACAATACCACTCAGTAAGCCTTTAACTGTCGCATATCACTAGGTGATAAGTAGTATTTTATTAGCGAATATTTGTCTTCTATTTCTCATATAAATTACTAGTAAATAAGAAATACCCCGTTTATTATTATCAAATAATTTATTATAAGAGTATAAGTAGGTATTACCAGATCTATTGATATTTGTAAAAGTATAATTATACTAATATATATATATCTACACTCACTACTATTAATCGCCCCTTTTCTCCTTCTCTCTTAAATAATTTTTTTTCAGTGAATACCCTCCGAATCACTATTAACTACACCTTGTCTGCCTCCTACCGACTTACTCGCTCCAGTCCTTAAAGGCACGTGCCCTTCAGGCCTAGTCTAGGGCCCGCTACCCATTCATCACCTTCCCTTCCATATATCACCTTCTTTTCTCTATCTATTACACTCTTATTAGACGATATATATATTACTAATAGGTAATAAATTGTAACAGTTCCTTTACCAAATCCCTGGACATATATTATCTATTATCTGACTATCTCTCCCCTGTAGTATAATGTATCTCTATCGGAATTCTGGTATATCACGAGCTATTCTATATTATATTATTAGTTAATATCTGCCAATTTGCAAGTGGACTCAATACTATTCCCTCTCTACTTATCAAAAATCCCCCCTCTCTCCGTCATCAATATAATGACTTGTATAGACAGCCTTGCTTCTTCTATAATAGATATAGTAGAGAATCCTAAATATATACTATACCGGTCGAATTAATACTTGATAGTATCCCGGATTAAGACTGGCCCTAAGGTGATCACGAGCTCCAAATCAATAGTACTATTAATCCAGCTCGTGCCCGGGGACAAGGACACGGAGATCGTGTGACCGGTGCCCCATGAGATCACGAATAAAAAGGTAATATCTGGCAGATAAATAGCAATTAGGTAATGACTTACTAATATTTCCCTAGCCCCTCAGTGCGGGCCAAGTCAATAGTAACCTTATTAATACCGAAGAGTCACTCAAGGCATATATATATTTGCCCTACTTAACAGCCATCCGGCTATTTAAGAAAAACTTCACTGTCGGCCATGAGAGCACTACTCACAACGAGCTGTTCGCGTGAGTACAGTTGCCGATTACCTGTTGAGAAGATGGTTAACTAATAGCGATCAGTTACTTGGTATGGCCGTCCCGTGATAAGGACGGCACTCAGTGCGGGCATTGTATTGGGCAGGATAGTGGGCCAAAGTGCCTTGATATGGGTTTAATATCCCTGTTCCACAATTTATATAGGCTATATTATAGCCGCAAAGTAGATACCATTTCGTTACAGAATCGCTAACGAATCGCCAGTCACCCAAAGGACTCGAGAAGGATGTCCATACTCTGTTCCGGCTATTACCGGACTATAATCGCATCTTGGACGAGAACCGGGACGTTAAAGCCAAGGACCTGGTAGTCGAGGACCTTGAAAAGGTTATAGTTACCGCCACTATCTCTAACAAATTATACCACCGGGCACACGGTAGTCAGGTAAAGTCTAGTATATAATTATTAGCTATAATATAGCTAGCTAACCATTAATGCAGGCCGTGCGAATCCAGTGCAATCTCAAGTGCAAACACGCCTCCTCCGACCCCTTCTCTCTGTATAAGGAGATAACCGCCCTCTCCTATTCCATAACTAATATACGGGAGGTAGTTGAAAAGGTTAAGAAGAGGACAGTCAAATTGAATCGGTTCTACAAGGGCGAGCTGCTCATATAACTTTATCGGATTAATAAGTAAGCCCCTGCATTCTATTGATAGACTGTTCTCGATTCGCTAATGATTATAAAGCTTGCTCAAAGTGGAATGTGAATGCTACCGCTGGACTTACAAGGTATTGAGTAAATTAATCGAGACTTATAATAAACAAGTAGACTTGGCAGAAAGTCAAGGTCTGCCTAGCTCCCAACTCTTAATTGAACTGGAGCCATTCAATACTATTACAATACCGAGTTTCGATTCCGATAATGCTTTTGAGTAGTCTAGTAGGGAAATATTAGAGGATCAGGGGAATACTATCACGGAGAATAAAGGTAATTAATAGGTTACTATTCGCTAGATATCCGTTAGGTTTTCGGGGGGACATTCACTAGCGTTTCTCCTGGAAAATATAAATAATCTCCCTTCTTACCTATATATATATATAGTTTATAGGCATGGGGTCTTATAGCAAATATACGGAAGAGTGTTAACGGTCCAATACCGAATTGCTAACTAAATGTCAGTGAATCGAGTATAAATAATAGCAGATTAGACAGAGTTTACTATTTTAATCTAAGAGAGTAAATTAATATTATAGCCCTTATTAACAGATTAATTATAGTATTTTTACTTTTATATTTTAAGCAAAGAAGTAATAAACTAATTGCGAAACGGTAGTGATTTGTGAATCAATAACTAACTCTTTAGGGATTGAATACTGATTACTAATCAATTGAGCACTAGCGAATTGCCGAGTAAAACCAGATCCTATACTCGCTTAATAGGGACCGGATCGCCGCAGAACCCCTGACTAAACGAACTATACGGTTTAGTTTATAACCTCACCTTTATATCAGATTCACTCGTATAATAATTAGCTTAAATTCGAGCGCTTTCGCAATACTTAATATATAATAAACTAGCTTGCTCAAGCAAAAATTAAACAAGGGCCTCGTCTAGTATATATAAATATAGGGCTCCTGCCACTCCGTTCCACTTCTCCTTCCTTCCTTTAAATTTTTTTTTTTCCGGTAAATACCGAATCACTTCACGATTAATCCCCGATTCGGCAATGAATCATTGAGAGCCAAATGAGCCAAATGGGCTCGGCCTAAATTGTCACCGAATCGGTATTATAACTATCCGTTACCGAATCGGAATATTATCTCATTTCTATATTTTCTCATTTCTATATTTCCGAATCCCTACTAAATCGGTATTGTGACTATCCGTTACCGAATCGGAATATTATTTCATTTCTATATTTTCTCATTTCTATATCTTCGAATCCCTATTAAATTGGTATTATAACTATCTATTATTGAATCGGAATACTATCTTATTTCTATATCTCCGAATCGCTACTAATCTATTACTATATAGTTCCTTTAACTATTCGATATCGAATAGATCAAAGAGATTATTAATTATAGATTGGTAGTGATTCTATAACGGTTTTTGAGAGTTTCTGTAGCGAATCTGAGACTAATTATTAGTGATTTAGTATAGTATTACCTGTTACTTATATACATTTCTGCTAAGTTCTGTCTATAGATCTCCTGTCATTCCCCTCCAGTTACCAAGAAAGCTATTAATAAATTGCTACCGAATCGCTACCAAAATGGCAAGTTCTTCCAGTCCAATTACTGGTAATATGTCAACGGTCAATAAGCTATTCACTAGTGCCGAGAAGAAGAGTCTCCAATTGTCCAGAAACAAGACTATTACCGGTAAAAAGCAAATTGTTATCCCGATCCGTTACAGTCTACTCACGATTAATCAAGGAGAGGTAAGTGAATTGGTTCCGATTCGGTAATGACTCGTTGAGTATTTAGTGGCCAAATACTAACCTTTTGGTGAATAGAAAAGCAGTTATTGTAACGGAAACTTCGTTAATCAGAATGGTAATTATTACTAATATATATATATATTTTGTATTATTACTATCGGACACGTTAAGGAATTGTTTATATTAGGTACCGGATCAAGTACTGTTAATATTTACTTCAAGTGAGTAATATCTGGCAAATTACCAAAGATTCGAGACAGAATAGTTGACTAATAGATTGAAATTAACTATCTCGTTCATGATTCCTATAGAAAGAATGGCTCCGTTTATAATCACTACTTGACCCTTAATAGTATGGAGAATAAGTATTGTAATGTGAGTAATATTCTGGAGGATTAGTGCCTATTCGTTAGCTATTTGCTAACACTTCCCTAGTCATCCCGCGAGCTTCTATCCGATATTCACTATCTTATAAAGAAGACTCCGTATTATAATAAACTATTGAAGGTCCACTCAAATACACCTGTTAGAGACTGGGTTAATGCCGAAAAGAAAGAGTTTATAACTATCATTAATAAGGCAAAGCTCCTGACTCTGGTATTTAAAGGCTTACTGATAAGTGATAATTTCCTAACTTTTCCCAGATTATTCGTGAGCAATTTAGTGACTAATAACTAGTAAAGAAGAAGCATCCCGGCCTGTAATTGATCCCGAGAAAATGAAAGTTTGAGAATAATTTCACTACTAGTAAAGATCTGTCGGCAATCTCTTAGTAAATTGCAAATACCCATTCCGATCTCAAAATACTTTATATAACCTTGACTAATATAATCAAAAAGCAAATTAGACTTTTTCAAAACCAGGAACGAATCCTCAAATATATCTGACAATTCCTTATCAATTCCCTGGCAATTCTCCACCGATTTACTAATGATTTATAGATAATAAAAGATCAGTCGGGAGTGTGAATACTATCTTATTAATATTATTAAAACACTTATTACTAGTCTAGATAGTTTTGAAGATATTAATATTATATTAGCGGATTTTGATCTAGTAAATATATATTATATATCAGATAATAAGTCGAATAAAGACAAGATAGAAGAGAATATAGATAAAGAAGATATCTAATTATATTTGATTTACTAGTGGACTAGTAGTAATTGACCAGTGAGTAATTAACTATCTAGTACCGGAATATTCCAGATAAAGTGATTGGAAGTTTCCTTTTCATTATATATTAGATATATAATCACTAGTAATTCAATAATAAGTTATAATAATATGACTCGTGATTTGTATAAGAATTAGTATTTTTCTAGCGGATAATACTTATAGAGTAATAAATAAATGAATAAGTAATCCTTGAAAACTCTATTCCTATTTATTAATAATTTACTCGTGATTAATAAAATAAATATAAATAATTAATTAAAAAATTTAAAAAGATTATTTTTATATATTAAATTTATATAAATAATTATTAAATTTTATTTTTATATTTTTAATATTTATTTATTTTTTATTTATTTTTTAAATTAATTAAATTAATATAATTTAATATTTTTTAAAATATTTTTATATTTTATTTTTATAATATATAATAATTATAAATTCGATTTATAATTATTAAATTTTTATTAAATATAAAATAAAATATAATAGATTTTATATTAAAATTTTTTAATTTTTTTATTTTTATTTTAATCTTTTATTAATAATTTTATTAATAATTTTAATAAATTTTATTATATATTAAAAATATTTTTTTAATTTTTAAATTATTTAATATTAAAAATTCTTCGAATTCTTATATATATAATTTATAAACTTTTTTAATATTATATTTAATAAAATACTTTTTAATATATAATAATTATAAATTTTAATTATTATAAATTTATTATATAATAATATAATATTTAAAAATATTTTTTATTTTTTTTATTTATTAAAAAAATATAATAATTTTAATTAATATTTATAATTTAATAAATTATT
>KZ613479.1:3484-22988 GCA_002865625.1 Hyaloscypha hepaticicola
ATTTAAATATTTTATTAAATTTAAATATTTTATTAAATTTAAATATTTTATTAAATTTAAATATTTTATTAAATTTAAATATTTTATTAAATTTAAAAAGATTATTAATTAAAGAATTTTTAATTTAAATAAAATAAATAATTTTATATTATTTTATTATTTTATTTAAAATAATTAAAAATATTTAAATTAAAAAGTCTTTAATTTAAAATATTTCTTATTTAATTAAATCTTTAATTAAAAGATTTCTTAATTAAAGGATTATTTATTTAAAAGTTTATTTAATTAATATATCTTTTAAATAAATAATTATTTATAAAAGGGTTTTTTAATTAAAAAATCCATTTTTTAAAAAAAGGGATTTTAAAATATAAAAAGTTATATAATATTATCTTTTATATTAATACTTTTAAATTTGAATTTATTATATTTATTTAATTTTTATATTCATTTTTTAAAAATTAAATTATTATAAATAATATTTTAATTCTTATATAAATCTTTTTAAATTATATATTATTTAAACTTATATTATTAATTAAATCAAATTTATATAATATATTTAATTAAAGTAATATTTTAAATATTAAATATTAAATAAATATTAATTAATACTTTAAATTTAAGGCTTTTATATTATAATAAAGTATATTAAAAATAAGTGATTTTAGTAATTTATAAAGTATAACTATACGTGATCACGTGCTAGCGCCATGTGAGTATAGTGAACGGATATATAATCTCGTGTCTTTATTAATCTCGTACTTCTCTCTTTAAATAATTTATTCACGTTTTGCTTCTTTTTATTTTAATAATTATATTATAATAAATCGCTTTATTATAATACTTATTAATTCTTATCATTTTCCGTTTTGATTTTTAAAAAAATTAAATTATCACGAATAATTATCCGGATTAAATATTAACTTTTTCTTTAATAATCTATTAATTAGACCTAAATTATTAATTAAATGAAATCCCCGTAAAGTATTTAATTAAAATAATATTTTAAATATTAAATAAGTAATAGAAATCGTGAAGAATCTTAAATTTAAGACTATTATATTTATATAATTATATTTTATATTCATTTTATATTTATTTTCTATATTCATTTTTTAAAAAATTAAATTATTATAAATAATAGTCTAAATCACATATAACTTTTTTCTCTAATAGTCTATTAATTAGTTTCAAATTACTAATTAAATAAAAGTCTTATAATACTATTTATTAAAATAGTATTTTAAGTCTTAAATATATAATAAAAATCGTGATTTTGATATTCTTATTATATATAATAATATTATTATAATTATACTTTAAAATCTCAATATTAGATTTAAATTTTTAAAAAATTAAAACTTCTTTAATAATAAGATTAAATACGTGATTTTATTTTTCTTAAATAAATCTATTTCAAGTCTATAATTTAAATTAAACTAATATTATATAATTTATTAAATATTAGTATATTAAATAAGAATATAATTTTAAATTCAAGAAATTACTCTTTTGGATTTAAGGCCTCTTATTAGTTTAAGGACTTATATTAGATTTAAATAAGAGATTTATATTATTAATTTTATAAAAACCTTATCTTTTTTTATTAAGACTTTATTATCTATTATTAATAAAAACCCTTATTTTAAAAAAGTATATTTAATAAAAATTTAATTTTTAAATTTATTATTTAAAATTATTAAAGTCTCTTTATTTCTTAATCTTATAAAGAATTTAAAATATATTAAGAATTCTTTTTTTTAATAATATCATATTTTAATATATTTTATAATTTATAAGAAAAGTTCTTTAATATTCCTTAAATAAAATATAAAGTCTTAGTAAAATTAAATATTTAGAAATTTATATAAAAATTTAAAATTTAAAAAAAAGATTATTATATAAATAAACTTTAAAGTATTAAATATTATAAATTAATAACTTTATTATTATAATAAATTTTACTTTAAAATAAATTATAAATAAATTAATAATTTTATTATTTTTTTTAATATTTATTAAAATAAATATTTTTAAATTAAAAAGATTAAAGTATTTTATTAATACTCTTATTCGATTTAAATATTATATTAATATTTTTGATTAATAAACTTTTATTTAAGAAATTGCTATTTAAAAAAATTATTAAAATTAATAATCTTATTACTTTTTATTAATTGAATAATTAATTCGATTTTGATAATTTAAATAAGTTTTTTAATAATTTAAATAATATTATTACTTGATATTATATAAAATATAATCTTTATTATAATTAAAAAAAGACTTTAAAGAAATTCAAATTAAAGATTATTCTTAATTTTAAATTAAGTCTCGAGATTATTAATACTTTAATTAATTATTTTATAAAGGATTTTAAATAATAAAAGAAGATTATTTAATACTTTTTAAAAAATATAAAAGAGATTTAATATATTTAATCCAAGTCTTAATACTTTAAATAATAAGAAACTCTTATTAATATTTATATTTAAATTAATAATTCTTATATTATTAAACTCTTAAACTCTTTTTTATTCTCAAGAGTAAACCTTTTTATATTTAATAATTAAACGATTTAAATTAAGAATAAACTTTAAAATAATATTAAATCTTATTTAAATAAGTTCTTAAAAATCTTTTATATTTTAAATTAATTTATAAAAGATATTCTTAAATTAATAAATCCTTATTTAAATAAAGAGAACTTTATAATATATAAGATTATTATTAAATTCCTTTTTTATTTAAAGGAATTATATTTTAATTTAAATAAGATTTATAAGATTTATTAAGTATTTTAATTCCTTATAATAAAAGTTAATTAATTATTTTAAGAATTTTATATTATATTCTTTTATTTTATTATAAAGAATTATATTCTTTAAAATTAATTAAAATATAAGTTTAATAAGAAACTAATCTTAAAACTTTAAAAGTTAATAATTATTTATTATAATAATTTATTAATTAATATTATTTAATTTATATAATAATTAATTAATAAAATCGTGTTTATTAAAATAAATAAAATTATATAATTAAATATTTTAATAAAAATACCGCGAGTTTATTTATTATTAAATATATCTTATTATAATAATAAATAATTAAATTATTTATTTTATTATTTATTCTTATTTATATTTCTTTTATTAATAAATTATTTCTTATAATTTTAATAAATAATAATAAGATTATAAATATAAATATAATTTAATATTATAATTATAATAAATATAATTATTATTTATTTAATTATATTTAATTAAAGTTTATTTATAAATATTTTAATTTAATCTCGATTAAAGAGAAAGTTATTATTATTAATATAATTTTCAAATATAATTTTAATTCGGAAAATTAATATCTTTAAAGAAAGTATTTTCTTTAAGACTTTATAATATAAATATAAAAGAAATTGATTTAAATTAATTAATAAGAAGTAATATATTTATATTATTATATATTATTAATTATTATTTTATTAAAAAGTATTTAAAAGACTATTAAATATTAAATTAAAATCTTTTTTTATATTTTATAATATACGAGAATTTAATAATAAATAAAGTATATTAATTAATTATTTAATTTATTTTACTTTTAATATTAATAATTATTATTTTATAAGAATTCCGTTTTTAATTATTAAATTAAATAATTATAATATAATCTTAAACTATAAATAAACTTTTTATTAAAGTTTATTAATCGATTATAAATATTAAATATTAATATAATTTATAAGTTTATTATTATTTAAATACTTTAATAAAATAATTATATACTTTAAAGTAATATTATTCTTAAAATCGTTTTCTTATAAAGATTATTAATATTAAAATACTCTTATAAAAATAAAGAATTAATAATTTATATTCTTTTATTAAAATAAAATATTTAATTTTATATAAATAAAAAATAATAAAAAATAATTTATAATTATAAAATTTAAATTTAATAAAAGGTTTAATTTAAAAGTAAAACCTTTATTAAAAAGATTATCTTCTTATATAAAGTCTTTAATCCCTTATATAATTAATATTATAATTATTAAATTTTATTTATTTTATTTAATTATAAAATATAAAGAAAATATATACTTTTATATATTTATTTATAATATTAATTAAGAATTAAAATTTAAAAATAAATTAATAATTATAAATAAATTAAAATTTTATTTATAAGATTAATAATTAAAAGAAATGGAATTATAATAATTAAAATATCTTTTATTAAAAGAATTTAAAAATTATATAAATATATTCTTAAAAGAAATATTAAATATACTTTTATTATTTTAAATATATAATTATAAAATTTAATTATATAATCTCAAAAAGATTAATAATTTAAATTATTCCCTTTTATAAAAATAATTAATTTAATAATTTCTTAAAATAAAATAATTATTAAAATAGAACTTTAAAAAAGACTTTATTAAGAATAATTTTATTCCTTTTATATTATTTATATTATTTATAAAAATATATAATAATAATTTATAATTTTATATTAATTTTTATAAATTAAATAATATAATATAAAAGAATTAATATTCTCTTTTTTTAATTAATAAGACTTTGAATTATTTAATTAAAATTATAATTTATATTAAATTAAATATATATTAAATATTTTATAAAATATAAATTTTAATTTTAAAAAATTAATAATATTTTATATATATTATAATATTTATAAATATAAAATCTTATAAAAGAATTTATATAATAAATTTATTATTTATTAATAATATATAAATAATATATTATTTAATTTCTTTAATAAATTTTTATATAATATATTTAAATAATATTTTAATTTATTTTAAGGATTTATTAAAATATAATTTATATATATATTAATTATTAAATCAATTATATAAAATTAATTTATAAATAAATATTAAGAATTTAAAATTTAAAATTATTTATATAAAATATTTTAATTTTATTATCTTTATAAATAATATTAAAGTGAATTTAATTAAAGTAAAAGTTATTAAAAATTAAAAAGAATTTAAGATAATATTACACGTTATAAGGGCAGAGTATAGGGATGTTTTAGTGAGTATTGAGTTGTATTGACTTGACTAACTAGGAGAGTAAGAAGGAAGTATACGAGTATTAAAGGTATATACTCTGAATTTAGTAAGTTCTTATATGAGCGCAGCGAGCGGCTTGTCAGGTGAACTGATAATAACGTGATTAAGACTGAATTGTGTGTGATAGATAATTAAAAGTATTTAATTATTTTTAAAATTTTAAAATATTTATTAATATTTTATTATAAAATATAATTAAATTATAAGACTTTTATAATATATAAGAATAAGACTTATTCTATAATCTATTAAATTAAAAGACTATAATATTCGCGATATGCGAATATACTTTATTATATTTAAATAATTTAAAGTATATTATATAATATAATATATATTCTATATATATAATATATATTATAACTTTTAATTAAATTAATTTATAAGAATTATACTTTTATATAAATTATTTAATATTAATTAATATTTAATACTTTTAAATAAATTTTAATATTTATATTAATTTTATATTATTTTAATTTTAAACTTTTTATAATAATTAAAATAAATACTTTAAATAAGTATTAATTAATATTCTCTTTTAAAAGAATCTTAAATTTAAACTTTAATACTTTATTATTTTCTTTTTAAAAATTATAATATTTATAATAAAGAGATATTAATTATTATATAAGTTTTTAAAGAATAATAAATAAAATTAAAAGACTTATAAATTATACTTTTTTAAATTTATTTTAATTATAAGTTTTAAAATATTTTATAATAATTAAAAAACTTTTTATTTAATAAATCCATTTGTAATATATATTAACTATTATATAGGAAATCACGCGATAGGTTTATATATAACTTGAATTATATACTATTAGTAAAGTGTTTATAAATGCCTATATACCTTCGCTTTTCCGATTGATTATAAATTAATTATATTACTATTATATACTTTATTAAATAAGTGTAAAATAGATATATAATCATTTATATATATATAATAGATATTTATTTGAATCTTTTAGAGAATTCAGAGATTAGTTCTATACTGAATTCACTAGTCTTATAACTCACTAATTCCATTGATTTATTATCTATTATTATCTATTTTATAAACTAATCTCTTTATTCTTTAATAAGAGATAGTTTAATAAATAATAATATTAAACTATTATTCCAAAAGTATTATTTCAGTATTTAATTAAATCAGTAAAGTTAATTAAATTATTAATAGAAATAATAAAGAATTATTAAATTCTATTTTTAATAATAAAGAATCTCAAGTCTTTATTAATAATTATAATAATAATAATAATAATCCTATTAATAATAATAATAAACTTATTCTCGATATTTAAATTATAATAGTAAAAGATATTAAAATACTCTTAATTTCTAATATTAACTATTTATAAGAAAAAAGATAAGAAGTTAATATAATTAATTATTATATTTTGGATCTTTAATAAAAGAAGAATATTCTATAAAAAGACTTGAGATTAACTATTTCTATTAATAATTTATTTATTAATCTGATTCCTGTTTTCTCTTAATCTTTAGATTCAGAGAATACTAGACTGGAACAGAAAAGTTCTTTTATATTTAATCTAATAAATATTAATAATTTTAATAATATTATTATTCTAGAATTATAATATAATAAACTCAAAATGGAATTTGATAGAGAGAAGTCTTATAAGATTCGGACTCTTAATATATATTATAGAAAGAATCTAAATAAATAGAGAATTTTTATTTTCTTATAGAAATAAGTTTTTAGAATCTAGTTATAGACTTATAATAAATATTTAATTCAAATAAATATTATAATAAATATATTATAGAATAATATTTATAATATTTAAAAGATTATATAAAAGTAAAATTCTCTTTTTTATAGAATTTATTAGAAAAGTTTTAAAGTCTTTTTGATTAATATAATTATTATATTTTAAATATATTAATAAGAAGTATTTTAGGGCCTTTAAGAATTCTAATAATTAAATAAAGAATTAATTTTCGAATTATATATTTAAATAACTTTTCTTAAAATAAATTAAGAATTATATTCTAAAAGAAATCGAGTAAGGACTTTTAATATTACTTTAATAAATAAAGAGATTAAAAAATAATTTATTTTTATATTTTATAAAAAGGAAATAAAATTTATAAGATATTAGATTAAATAAATCTAATAAATTAAAAATCTTATTTATTTATAAATAAAGAAAGAAAAGATAAAGGATTCGAGTAAAAATAATTCTATTTTAAAAGATTCTAGAATTAGAAATTTAAACTTTTAGGAATATTAAAAGAAAAAGGAAAAGTCTAGATTATATTATAATAATATATCTAATAATAATTCTGGACCTTTCAGATCCCTTTTCAAATTTAATTCCTTTACTAATATAATCTATTATATTTATAATTAAAAAGAATATTATATAAATAATAAAAGATATTTTAAATATAATAAATAAATAAAATAGAATCCTGAAAAAGTAAAGATTTAAGAGAATTTCCGGAATTTTTAATAATAAGTAAATCAGATTATTTAAGAAAAGTAATTATATTCAAATTCTATAAAGGACTCGGGAAAAGAAAAGATTAAGTCTTAAATATTAATAATTATAATTCTAATAAAAAAGATATATTTATTTATATAATAATCTATATTTAATTAATTTAATTTAAAATAAGTATTTTTAAAGTATTTATCAGATTAGGAAATACAGAAATAGATTATAATTTCTTTAATAATAAGTGAATTCAGAATAAAGGATTTATACTTTTAATTAAATATAATTAAAACTTTATAATCTTTTATAATAATAAATTTAAAGTTTATTAAATTTATAATTTTGAGATTTTTATTATAGATAATTATAATAAGATATATTTATTCAAGTTCCGATTTTATAATTATAAGAATATTAATATTTATTATCTTATTTTTAATATAGAATTTTATAAAAAAACTATTATATAATATATTAATTATATTAAAAAAAAATTATATTCTAGTATAATCTAATAATATTAAGATTCTTATTTTAAAAGAGTTTAATAAAGAGTTTAATAGTCTATTAGATATTAAATCTTAAATATTATTTATAATAAAAAGTAAATATAATTATTCGAGAAATTGGAAATTATACTTTTATAATAGTTTTTAGATATTTATATTATTATATAATTCTAATTATAATAGTCTTAATATAATTATATATTAGATTAATACTCTTTATTAAAGAATTTCGGAAATACTATTTTACTTTTAAAAGTCTAATTATAATATATTAGATTATTTTAATCTCGATAAAATCTTAGAATTTCTTAGTTTGAAAAGTATTAAATATTTAATTAATATAAATAAATCAATTCTTTATAATTCCTTATATAATTTATTAGAAATTGAATTAAAAGTATTATATTTATATTTATAAAATATAATCTATAAGTATTAAATTAGATCTAATATAAGTCCTATTAGAACTTTTATTTTCTTTATTTCGAAAAAGGATAAAAGTCTTCGATTTTATATTAATTATTATAAATTTAATAAAGTTATAATAAAGAATTAATATTTTCTTTCTTTTATTAATAAGACTCTTAATAGATTAATAAAAATTAAAAATTTTATTAAATTTAATTTTAAGAATATTTATTATTATATATATATATATATAATAATTATAAGTAAAAGATAATATTCAGGATTTATTATAAATATTTTAAGTATTTTATAATACTTTTTAAATTAGTAAATATACTAATAATATTTTAAATATATATTAATATAATTCTAATTAGTTTATTAAATTATTTTATAATAGTATATTTGAATAATATTCTTATATATTTATAAAATAAAAATGAATATTATAATTATATTTATTAGATATTTATTAAATTATATAAAAATAATCTATTTTATAAATTAAATAAATTTAAATTTAATATTAAGAAAATCGAGTTTCTCGAATTCCTTATTAATATAAAAAGTATTCGAATAAACCTTAAATAGATTTATAATATTATTAAATAGTCTAAATTAGAATTATTTTATAATATTTAAATTTTTCTTAGATTTATAAACTTCTATTATAGATTTATTTATTAATATTTATATATAATTCTTAAATTTATAAATTTCTTAAAAGATATAAAATAAGATTATAAAACCGGTTTATTCTAATAAATAAAGATAATATAAAAGAGTTTTCAATTCTTAAAAAATATATTTATTTTAATTCTTTTAAGAAAATTAGAATAGAAACTAATATATTAAAATTTATAATTATAAAGATTATTTTATAATAATATAAAACTAGTAATAGTATTAAGTAATATTAGTATCTAATAGTATTTTAATTCCGGAAACTTATTAGAATTAAATATAATTATAATATTTATAATAAAGAATTTCTTATAATTATAAAAGCTTTTAAATATTAATATTATTATTTTAAAAATATTAAATATATAATCGAGATTATTACTAATTATAAAAATAAAATATTTAAAGAATTATTAAATATATTAAATAATATATCTTATAATATATAATTTTAAAATTATATATTATAAAAGTATTTTAAATTCTATAAATAGATCTAATAAACACTTTAATTATATTAATAGTCCTATTAATATAACTTAATTCCTGATTTTTTAGAATAAATTTAAAAGAATTTTTATTATTATAATTTAAATAATTATATAAATTATTAAAAAGTCACTTTTTAAAAATGAATTTATAAAATTTATTATTTCTATTATAATTCGAGAGGATTATTTATTATATAAAGAATAGAAAGATCTTTATTTCAATTATTTATAAGAGAATTAAAATAGTAGAATATACTTTAAAGATATTATTTTAAATACTAGTATAAAGAGAATATTCTTGATTTTATTACTTAAAGATATTAAAGATTTATTTCCTTGAGTCTTCGAATTAGATAATTATAAATATCTAATTTTATAAATATAAATATATATAATTACTAAAAGGATTATAGTATTAGTCTTTCTATTTGAATTATTATTAGAAATTATTTAAGTAATTTAGAGGAATAATTCCCGATATTAAAATATTATAAAAAAGAGATTTAATAAAAGAAATACTAATAGAAAGGAAATTTGAATAATAGATAATTCGAGTCTATTTAAATATAAATTAAGAATTATTATATTAAAGGATTTAATATTATATAAAAAAGTTATAAAGTTTTATTATAATAATCTTTTAATAAAATATTATAGAATCGAGAAGATATTCGAATTTCTTAAAAGATTCTAGTATTAGAAAAATATAAAAATTAATATTTATATATATTATAAAGAATATAATATCTATTAGAGAATTAAAATCAAATAGTATATATTATATAATCTATTAAATAGTTTATTATAATTTAAAAAACTTTAAAGTAAAATCTTTATAGATTTTATTATAAACTTATTATTATATAAAAATCTAATAGGAGATTCTGATTTCGATATAATTATTATTATTATTAATTAGTATTCCAAAATAATCAAATATATTATTTATAATAAAATAATTAATTTTTCGGAATTTATTAAATTTATATAAAAAAATATATTTTTATTATTTAATATATTTATATAAGAAAATATATTTTTATTATTTAATATATTTAATAGAATTATCTCTAATCGGGAAATAGTATTTATAAGTTATTTTTAGTCTATTTTCTATTATTATCTAATATATAAATAATATTTAAATATAATATTCTATTTATAAATAGATAAAAAAATAAAAAAATAAAATCAGACTTTTAAATATTATTTAAAAAATTATTATAATCTCTGAAAGAATAATTAATTTAAGAAATTGTCTTTTATAAAATTTATATATAATAATTTAAAATATTAAATTTTATAAAATATATTATTTAAAGTATATTATAATTATTATTTAAAACTTTTATAGAATTCTAAAAACAGGATTAAAGAGAAAATACTAATTATATATAAGAGATTAGAGATTCTTTTTAAAGAGTGAAAAAAGTTTCAAGAATTCTAGAATTATATATAAAATAATCGAGAGACTTATTATAATAGATATTAATTAGTAAAATATTATTTTAAAGAAATTTAAATTATATTATTAATTAAAAATCTCAAATTAAAATCGGAAAAACTTATATTTAAATTTATAAATTCGTTTAAGATTCTTGAATATACTAGTGAATTTATATATAAATTAAAACTCCTAAATTTATATAATAGATTATATTTAACTTTTTATATTTCTTTCTTTAAAGAATATATAATAAAAAAATAATAAGACTTTAATTTATATTTTATTAAAAAGTTTCCGGAATTTATAAATAATAATAAAGAATAAAAATAAGAAATTAAAGTTATTATTAATTATAAATAAAATAATAGATATAAGAAATATTAGTATTTAATTAAATAGAGATCTTAGTCGAATAATTATAATATATAATTTTTTACTTTTTCTAATCTTGAAAATATTAAGAATTTTTTAAAATTATATAATAAAAATTATAATTTAAAACTAGTAAAAACTTTATAATATTCTCTTAAAGTATTAAAAAACTCTAATTTATTAAAATAAAAAGATTAGTCTCTATAAATAAAAAGAGAATTAAATAGATTAAAAAAGGTCTTGAATAATAATTAAAATATTCTTTTTCTAAAAAAAAATTTCTTATAAGAGTTTTTAGGATTTTATTAAAATTTATAAAATAATTATATTTATATTTTAAGAGAAATATTATAAAAAAGAATAAAAGAGATTTATTATAAATAGTTTAATTATAAGTATTTTAAATAAAAAATAATTTCTAATTTAATAATATTATTTTCTATTAAAGAAAAATATTAAATTCCAAATATTAAATAATCTCTTTTAGAATATATTTTTCTAATTCGGGAATAATATAATTTTATAAAAAGTATTAGTAAAATAAAATTTAAAGAAAATAGAAATGAATTTATAATTATTATATAAACTTTATAATAAATCCGAATTTCTATAATTAATTCTTTAATTATAATAATTATTATATTATTTAAATTCGAGATATTTATTATTAATAATTTCTTAAATTCTTTAAAGATATTAATAATTAATATAATATTTATATTATATATTTTATAATATTTCTATTATAGATTAATTAAAAATCTTAAAGAATAATAAGAATTTATTTTAGAAATATTAGTTTATAGATTCGATTTTTTATATATAATTATTATATAATAAGAAGAATTAGTAAATTTATTAATCCTTTTTTATTCCTTTTAAATCTAGAATTAGAAATTATTAATATCTTTTTTATATATTATATAAATTTCTAAATATATATTAAAGAATATTTTCTATTTATTAATCTAGTCTTTCCAGATCTAATAAATTTCCGAAAAGATATATAGAATTTAATATTTTTATATTAATTTTTAAAAATTTAAATAATTTTTGAAAAATTTAAAGAAATTTGAGAAATTTAAATAGGAATCTTAAAGGAATTTACTAGAATATATTTTCCTTTATTACTAGAATAGTATTTATAATTCTTTAAATTAGATATTTAAATATATTATATATCTAGATTAATAATTAAATATTTAAAATATTTAAGATATTAATTAATTTTTAGAAAAATATCTAAAAGATTATTATATTACTTTTAATTAATTTAATAGAATTATAATATTTTGGAAATTTGAAAATCAAATTGAAAATCTAATTAAAGAAAGTCTTGAAAAAGAATAAAAGAAAAAGCTAGAAAGTATAAATATATAAAATATTATATTATTAATTTGAAGAAAAAAGATTATTTTATAGAAAGTGATTTGATTCTTAAATAGTATTAGTAAAGTATTTGGATTAATTACTTATAAATTCATATTAGTTTTATTCCGAATATAATATATTATAATAATATTAATTTCTAAAGACTTTTAAAGAATAGATTTATTTTCTTTAAAGTATTTGGAATTTTTATATATTATTTATATATAAATTTTTCCATTTTTGAAATTATTTAGAATATTTAATATATTAAATAAGAAAAAGTATTAAAATATAAAATAGTATTTTAATATAAAAGAATATAATTCTTAATCGGATTAATAGAAATATATTATATATAAGTAATATATATAATATTATAATCACTATTTCATTTATTACTAATTACTTTTCTATTAGTAAATTAATATTAATAATAATTTTATAAAAATATAAATATAATTTATATATTAATTATTATTATAATTTATATATTCCTTTAATATTAATTAGAAACTTATTCTAAATAATAGAAATAATTTATTAAAATAGATATAAGAGATCTTGAAAATAAGATTATTAAAAAGAGAAATAATTATAATATATCCCTTTCAGTTAATGTAAATCAGTCCAGGATAGGGAAATTATAATATTCACACTTCAGGGCACTAATAATACTTCCAGACCCACTTCCTAATCACACTTCTATTACACTCACGTGTCTTACAGAAAATCTTTACTCATTCTACTTGAAATCCTATATAATATTTAAGTTTTTATTAAATATTATATATTAATTAACTTCCCTACTTATCCGAAATTAATAATACTATATTATTATTACTTGCCTTTAAAAGTATATATTCTGTATATAAAGATATACCTAATTCGCCTACTTTACCTATTCTAGAATACCCTCTAGTAATCACTCACCTTTATAGAAATAAGAGATTTATTACCAGATCTCCTTCTATTACGTTTTTGCCTATAACACCAAAGCGTTATTGACCTGTAAAGAAGGCAACTTGTAATATATCATCTCCTACTCCTGTAATATCATCCCCTTATACTTTATATAATATCCAAATCGCTAATCCAGTAATATTATCACTATTCAAATTCGATCCCGATTTTTATTAATAAGGTAATATCTTGAATAATAATATTAATATTAATATAGTAATTTATAGAACTGCTAATAATGGTTATATAAAGGCTATACGAGCAGTTCACGAGTATATTATTAATAGTATAAAACTAGATGAGTATAAACTATTAGAAATACCTAATCCTCCTCACCTAATATATATCCATTTACTAGACTTTACTAATATTAAAGACCCTACAAGCTTCTTCGAAATATTCGTAAAGGATAAGGATTTTGATATAATTATAGCGAATATAAATAAGTATATTAAATAGTATTTAGTATATTATCCTGATTATAATTAATAACACTTTCTTCTAATAGATTAAACAGAGATTAAGATTTACTTTACTATTCTGATTTATATAAGTATTCACCGGATTAGGGACCCTCAAGAATATTAGACCAATCCCGTAATTGGATTCTCAATCCTTCGAATAAAATAATATCAGTATAAGTACTTGAAGTCGATAATCAAGGTCTCAGATATTAATAAGGATAATAAATATACTAATATATCTGGCGACTGGCACTTCAGGCTATTACCTTTGGATAAGTGTCTTATAGAATACTTTCAAGCTATAATGATTCCAGGGTCGAGGGTTATATATAATAAACAGATATTATCTTTTATTAGCCGAAGTGTATATATAATAAAAGTATCGGGAAAGCCGTATCCGGACAGTTTCAAAGTCTGGATATTATATAATCGAGGATATCTCTATAACTGGTTATATTATTCAGGAATTACTAGTATATTATAATATTATTTTTCTCTACTTTATAGAGGTTAAAGTGATTGAATTTGGTATTTGCGGATACACTATCCGCGCTAGTCGTATACGACTAGCTCGTACGATTTTCAGCTCTCCTATTGGCTCAATCGCGTCACGTGACTAACCCCGCGTTATATAGGGACCGTTAGTATCGAGTCAGTTCTCAAGGACTATCCTTTCCTTATACCCATAACTACAAGTATTATAATATATACTTTGAGTTTACTAAAGGCAGATTAATAAGGGAACGAGTTCAAGTATATAATCTTTACAGATAATCTCTTTACGAATTACTAATTATATTCGGTTTTATACTAGTATAGTATTATAGTATATAGGATAATACGATCCGACTGTATAGACAAGTACTTCAAGAATAAGATCGAGAATAAGAATAATAGGAAGATATTACTTTAGGGAAAGATTCGTATATATATAGAGATTAGAAAGGATCCAAAAATCGGGAATATAGGAGAATCAGTTTTTAGTTTTATCTGACAAGATTAGACTATAATTAAAGGTATAATAATAGTCTATAATAAAAAGGGTTATATACTTTAAAATCGATATTAACTAAAGAATTCGAGTACTATACTAATAGTTATAAAGTCAATATTCGAGATTCCTAAAACTAATAATATAATCTCTTAAAAAGTATACAAGTTCTTCTCAAGTAAGTTTATACTTCCCGTAATCAGGGCTATTAATAATTATAATTACTTTATAAATTCTGTTAATTTAATAGATTAATTATATACGGAATACTCTATCTAATAGATTAGTATATAATACTGGATAGTATATATATTCTGGCTATTTGATAGTATAATTATTAATACCTTTATCCTCTGGAAATATAAGGTCGAATAGGGTTATATCGGATACTAAAACGAGTATTTACGATTACAGAGAGTATTTAGGGAAGCTCTAATCCAATATCTCTTAAAGGATATACCAGAACCTTGATTATACTTTTATATTATTATTAATAAGTAATACTAATTTATATAATTAAATAATAGTCTTTTACTCTTATAATATTATTAATTATAGTCCGGGATACCCCAAACTCGCTATTATATCTGTCGAATTAAGAATAAGAAGGGAAAGCTTTAATATAAGAATATATACTTTATATAAACAGGATATCTAATCTATTAGATATTACTATATAGGTCTTATTTTATAGTCTATTACTAATTGTAAAACGGGGAATATTATTTTATATTAATACTAAACTAGTAGCTTTATTTTTTCCTGTTTAGATTATATTTAATCATTTTATAATATTAGATCTTGATTTTTATATTCAATATCAATTCTGGAATTTACTATAATAAAATTAATACGTGTATATATATAAAGTACTATTCATTACTCCGATAATAATAACCTTAAATGCACTTCCGATCTATTATACCCTGGACTGATTCACATTAGTTAAAGGGGATATTAGTTATTATATAAGAAATTATATAATAGATTTATATATAATTTATATTATATATTATTAGTAAAGTGTTTATAAATACTTATATACTTTCACTTTTCCGATTAATTATAAATTAATTATATTACTATTATATACTTTATTAAATAAATATAAAATAGATATATAATTATTTATATATATATAATAAATATTTATCTAAACCTTTTAGAGAATTTAGAGATTAGTTTTATATTAAATTTACTAGTTTTATAATTTACTAATTTCGTTAATTTATTATCTATTATTATTTATTTTATATTATTAAATTAAATTTTTCTTTTAATATAATTTTAAATTTATATATTATAAAAATAAAACAAATATTAAAGTTAATACTTTTAATTATATAAAAAATAATATTTGAGAATAAGATAAAATTATAATTGAATAAAGAATATAAGTATTATTATCTTATAATAAAATTAATTTTTAAATTATTAAAAACTTTTAAATTATTCTTTTAAAATAATTTATAATTTTTATAAAGACTTTAATTATATAAAGAATAAAGAATATTATAATTAGTTTTAATATAATTATTTTTATTTCTTTTAATAATATATATAATAATATATAATTAATAAAATGAATTTTATAAAAAAAATTATATATTTTTAAAATTAAATAATTTTTAAATTAAAATATAAATTAAGATTAAAAATATTTAATAATTAAAAAACGGATTTTTATTTTAATATAATAAATTATATATAATTAATAGATTTATTATTTTAAATATATTTTTATAAATAATATTAATATAAGAAATTTATAATAAATTATTTTTTAAATATTTTAATTATTAAAAATTATAATAATTATTTTAAATTTAATATTATTAATCGAATTAAAATAAGAATATTAATATATATATTAATAATATAAGATAAATAGTAATAGATAATAAATTAATAGAATTAGTAAATTATAAAATTAATAAATTTAATATAGAATTAATCTCTAAATCCTTTAAAAGATTCAAGTAAATATCTATTATATATATATAAATGATTATATATCTATTTTATATTTATTTAATAAAATATATAATAATAATATAATTAATTTATAATTAATTAAAAGAGTAAAAGTATATAAATATTTATAAATACTTTATTAATAATATATAATCTAAATTATATATAGACCTATTATATAATTTCTTATATAATAATTAATATATATTATAAATAATTATTATATTTATTATTATTTTTATATTTCTTAAAATAAGAAATTTAATTTATTATATTTATTTTTAATTTTAAATTAATTATAATAATATATAATAATTGATTTTAAATATTATTTTAAGAATAAAATAAATTATAATATAATAATTATATTTATAAATTATTTAAATATATATTTAATTATTATTTTAATATAAAATATAATTATAATTAAAGAATTAATATTTTTATTTTTATTATATAAATATTTTAATATTAAATTCAAATTATTAATAATAAATCACTTATAAATTAATAATTAAATAAAAATTATAAATTAATACTTTAATTAATACTTTTAATTATATATTAATTATTATTAAAATAATTAAAATAATTAAATCTTTATAATATAAAATAATAAAATAAAATCTATTTTTTATTAAAAAGGAATTTAATATTTATATATTATTTAATTAAAAACTTTTAATTATAACTTTAATATTAAAAGAGAAATTAAATTATTAAAAAGTAAAAACTTTAATAAAATATATTTATAAATTATAAAAAACTATTTAAGAATAAATAATGAGATTTCAAGAATAATATATTAAATAAATTAATAAGTATTATTATCTTATTAATTTTAAGATTAAGAATAAGATTTAGATTATAATAAAGTATTAAAAGACTAATAAACTTAATTAGAAACTTGAGAATTAAATAATAAACCCGTTTGAGATTATAGACTAAATTAGTTATTCCTTTTAATTAAAATTATTAAAGATAATAAAAGTATATTTAGTTTTTTATATAAAGAAATTATAAAAAGATTTTAATAATTCTCTTTTAAAATAAATAAACTCGAATCTATTATTATTAATTCTCGAGAATAATAAAAAAGAATATAAAATATAAAGTATTTTAATTATAAAACTAATATATAAAATTTTAAAATATTAAATATAATAAAAGAAATAAAATCGGAATTTAAAATAGTATTTTATAAAATTATTATAAAATAATTTATTAACTTTATAGGATTTTTATAAAATTAATCCAAGTTATTCGGATTTATTAAAGAATTTAAATTATTAATTAGATTATATATTTAATAATATAATCTTAAAGTTAAAATTTAATAATAACTATTTTATATAAACTCGAGATTGAATTTATTTTAAAGAGAAGAATAATATTATAATTATATTTTCTTTATTTTTTTATATTTAATTACTATATAGAATTATTATTCCCAATTGGATTTAATTCGATTATTATATGAATAGGAGTGGCTTGGATTATATAATCTAACGGATTAATATATAAATTTCGAGACTAGTTCTTAAATTTCGTTTATTAAATCACGTGTGTGTGTGAGACAAGATATACAGTCTAGTATTTAATCTCTTAAAACTCTAATAATCCTCTTCTTTTCTTATTCTAATATCATCGAATAGAAATCCTTTTATTATACTTTCTAGACTTAAAATACTATATTCGTAATAATTATTATATTCGAGATTTTATAAAATATAAAAGAATCTTTATTTTTTATATTTTAATAAATGAGATAATTATAAATAGTTTTATAAAGTCTTTATAAGTGATTATCTTTATTCGCTTTATAAGATATCTTAAAATAAATATATTAAAATAAATATATAATTAATAAAATACATGAAATTAGATTCTCTTTTTTTTATTTTAGAAATAATAAGATAATAAACTAAGGGAAAAGGAGGAGTATTCTTTGTGAGACTTGAGAAAGAGTATTAAGAGTTTAGATTTATAATTCTTTTAGTTCAGTGAATCTAATTCAAGAAAGGAATTATATAATAATAATATACTTATAATTATATATACTTGTATATTTAATATATATATATCCGATATTAATATATATTTAATAGAATAAGGGTCTTTAATAGTATAATCGAGCCTTTGATTAATTTAAGAGTCTTTAAATTAAATTTTTTTTTTTTATAAAAGTTTAAATTTAATAAAAATTAAAAAATTAAAAAATTCGAGTATATTTTTAAAAATAAAAA